>OX637547.1:3762638-3911788 GCA_951800025.1 Oligia strigilis
CGAAAAAGATCTTATTTTCCATTTAATCGCGGTGTATTATTTTATTATTCCTTCATAAACGTCAAACTTTTTGTGCACATTAATGTGCTTAGCCGACACGCAGTAAGGTACAGAAATATTCTTACTCTGTCTCTTTTCTTTGCCACCTGACGTTAATATATTTCTCTTTTTCCTGTGCGAATGAAACAGAAGATATGCAGCAGTCTATAGTTGACTCTGTCTACGCCAACTCTCTGTGGAGCCACATCACAAACGATGCTTCACCTCTTGTCGTGCCCTCTGTGCAAAAACATGGATATTTTATTTATTATATATATATTTATATATATTATTCTATGGAAGACCTTTGCAAGGCCAACTTTAATGCTCTCGAAGTGGCCGAATTCTGGTCATAGCTTATATAAAATGGGAATCATCGATACAACGAAGAAAAAGACCTTATATCTATTAGATTAGAGGTGTACCGATTGTACCTGTTATCCATAGATCTTGTAGTTTCATTTTCGATTATTAAAACAACCTTATAGGAAAAAACCTTTTCGCATGCTTCACTGACGAGACTTATTAACAGTTATAACTAAAAAAAAATTACTGCAAAAATCGATAAATCGGTACTTATCGGTATCCGTAGGTACATCTCTACCGATGCAATAAAGATTGTGCAAATGTACATAATTATGTACTTTTTACCCGACTGCAAAGAAGGGTTATGTTTTTACAACCACCTTACGAAAAAAAATGTTCAAGATCAATTATTTTAGAAAGACTTCCATTTTCATAATCACTTTTGTTTTACGTCATTGAGGCATCGTTTTTTTTTATGTAATATATTTTAGGTATACTTAGGTCCGACAACAAATTACTTAGCCCTGTGTTCACCGTCATTTAATTTACCGCTAAACGAATTTAAAACATAGTTTTATTTCGTGACAATCGAATTTGGCAGAGACAGAACTATGTCTTAAATATCTTATCTGTGGTGTTTGGTATATACATACAGCATAAATAATAATTATGATAAGTCCACAATTGGTAATTTTCTGTTTTTACATCATACTTAAACACTCGCTTTTTTTTACTTTCCTTTGGTTTTTTTTTTTAGTGTTCAGCTTCTTAGCGTGTCGATAGCAATCTAAATGTACTCGGCCCAGAATTCGGGTACTAGTTTGGCGCCATCACCAGCGTCCATCAGTTCCTGTAACGTGCAGCTGACAGGACATGCAGGACACGATATTAAGTGTTCTGCTGCTATAATTATGTACCTACAGTCAGCAAAAGAGTTAGGTATGCAGGATGGTCGGATATAGTTGAAGTTTATTAATAAACCGATGTTATTAATAAACTTCAACTATATCCGACGATCGTGCATACCTAACTCTTTTGCTGACTGCACATGTAAAAGTTTGATCAACAAACGCAACTTCCGATTTCTAGCATTATTTAAAGTTTTAAATGCTCGTAGTAAAATCAGATTCTTGTACTTACCAGACACCACAGATATGTTTAGCGCTCAAGCCACGACGAAAATGTTGCAAGATTTTGTAATCCCAATGAACACGAGGCTTTAATGTACAGTCAGAGCAACCAATTGTAACACCGGTGTCAATTTGCCGTGTAATATAGCCATTTATACAACTGTCAAAGAATGACAGTTGTGTTTAAGTTGCTTAAAAATTAATGTCCCTGACTTTATTGTGTGTCGGGTGGAAAAATGTTCATAAAAGGTTGTCAAAGGCTGTCAGTACGTTTTTTCGGCTCATCGAGATGTTGCATGAACCAGTTGATGCCGTTGATGAGGTTGTCCATCTCAACAGGGAGTGAGGATAGCGAGTGGTTGTCCTCATACATGTATACTCTGGAAATAAAGAAGATATATATCATAAACTACCTGCCCCGACAGATGTCTTGCTGTCTAATATTTAAGAGCGTTTACGGCATTTCATACAAACTTTCAAGCCTTTTTTTTTTTTTTTTTTTTTGTGGATGGGAAATCATCAAATGACCCCTCCCGCTCTGGGTGGAGCGGAAGGGAGTGTCAGACTCTTACTGACTAAAACCCACCCGTGTTCCTTCCTTAGCCCTTTATGTTCCGGGCCAGCGGTAACCCTTTCGGACAATCCCGCTGACCCGGCAGGCTTGGGTGGCTTGGCAGGCACGGGCCTGGTCCTGATCGGACGGTGAGCTACCCATTACTTTCAAGCCCTTGTTTTTCGAAATGAATGAGAAAGTTACATAAGAACATTTTCGAAATGTCTTATTTAAAAAAAAAAGATCTGGAAAAATCTGTTACCATGGAAAATTTAAAATCGGTCTAATTTGGCTGTAACACTATTTTTCGAAAATGTTCTTAACTAACTTTTTAGTACTTTCTATCCTGCTTATGCGTATGAAGTTTCATTAAAATAGGTTCATTCATTTCGCAAAACAAGGGCTTGAAAGTTTGTATGAAATGCCGTACGTCGTAAACGCTTTTAATACACATACAATCAGCCTATAATATTCCCACTGCTGCATTTTGACGTTCAAAAGTGCCTTTTATGTGTCTATTTGCAAGAAAAGGACAGAAGATAAATATTGGTTTAGTTTCCCTCTCATTGAGAGGAGGCCTGTGTCCCAGCAGTGGGAACATTATAGGCTGATTATTGGCTGACTAATTTGACAGGACTAAACTGATATTTATCTTCTGTCCTTTTCTTAATGAAATAGAAAGAAAAAGATGCACTGAACTTAAATTTAGTTTATTTTATGAACAAAGGAATCGGCGCCATTGTTTACTTACTTGGTAACTACTCCATTCCCCTTCAATCTCCTGGCATACTCCAGCCCCTGGTAGTGCGGCACGCGCACATCTCCCGAGCCCAGCATGAGGGCTGTGGGAGCCTTTACTTTGTGGACGTGAACTATCGGCGAAGCTCGTCTCATAGCGAGCAACATTTCTTCACTAACGGGACCATATTCTGTGAAGTCGAATCCAGTTTCCACTGCACACCTGATGCATCAAAAATATTGCTATGAACAATGTTCAAGAAGATCTTCACAACTAACAAAATTAAACCGTATCTCAATGACTCAAGATGTGTTTTTGAATGCACACAGTACAAGATAACTGTCATTTTGATAAGTATTTTGTAATTTTATACCATTGAGATATAGTATAATTTGCTTCAGTTTTTTTGGTAACTTAGAACAAAGTTAGACTCTGTACTCGTACCGTCTTATTACAAAACGAGATTAGACCTAGTTCAAACCTGTGAGATAGTTACTGTAATTTAAACTTTATTCCGACGAGCGTAAAGTTCTTAATGCAAAATTTACAACGACACAGGTTTAACGCCAGTTTTTGTAATAAGAACTTGAACTTTGCCGGATTATAGTTCGAAATTTAAAAATGGCTCGTTGGTTTCCTGGGTCTAAAGATAAACCTTGTTTTCTAATAAGACCAGTACAACAGTTTAGCCCTCGAATCGGGAGAATAACGGAGATAAGTAAAACGTTTGAGGTAGAAAGCATAGAAAAAAAAATGCACACGAAAGTAAAGAAATAGTCGCATGAATCAGTGATGCCCTTTTTGCCCCAAATATTTTTTTTTCTTTTCTTTTTCTTTTGATGTCATCTCATAGTTTAAAAGAATTAATAACAAGCGGTAATTGAACGTTATTCTACATTAAATACACACAACATCTAGCACACCCATTTGATCCCACTCGAAAATCAAACATTAAAACTGAACTCACCCATCCGAATTATCTGCAATACTGCCTTTAGTGGCCATATCTATTAATGGGTTTCTCATCACCATAGCCTTAAACCTATCAGGGTATAGACCCGCCAGATGGGCCACCACCAACCCACCATAACTTCCTCCATAGAGAAAGACGTTATCTCTACACAATCTTTCATCTCTTTCTAGTAAAGTTGTTAGAGTGAGATAGCAGTCTTGTACGTCGTATTCGCCTACGTGGGATATAAGAGATCGGACCTTTTCGTCTCCGTGGCCGATCGAGCCTCGGAAGTTTATTCTTGCTGATGCGAAACCTAGTAAGAAATGTTTTCTTTGAAGTAGGGTAGTTGAAACTCACGTCGTAAGTGATAGTCAAGAGTGCTTCGGTATTTTATGGTTCGGTGAAATGTACAGTCAACAAAAGAGATAAGTATGCAGGATCGTCGGATATAGTTGAAGTTTAGTAAGAAACCGATGCATGTTCTCGAATAAAATGTTATTTTATTAATAGAAAACAAACAGCTCATTTATCAAATTAAATTTCAGTCTACAACATTCATCGGTCTCTTACTAAACTTCAACTATATCCGACGATCCTGCATACTTATCTCTTTTGTTGACTGTACCTAAGAGCTGATTTTACCAACGCGCCAGAGATCTATATACTAATAATAAAGCTCGAGAGTTTGTTTGTTTGTTTGAACGCGCTAATCTCCGGAACTAACAGTCGGATTTGAAAAAATCTTTTTGTATTATTTGATTGCCAAATTCTTGAGAAAGGCTATAGGCTATTTAATATCACGCTAGGATCCTTAGGAGCCGAGCAGAAGCAACACTAAGCGAAAACGGCGATGCGATGCGACGGAGTGGCTGGCTCGGGGGAACAATAAGTTTGACGCGGACGAAGTCGCGGGCAAGACTAGTCTAAGAATAATTTTAAATTGTTGACGTCAATTATATTCCACGGATAAATATCTGCTCCCTAACTGCGTAACACACTGTCAATCACAATCTGACTTATTTTGAAGGATATTACTAATCCATTGCTTCATATGTTCGAAAGAAAAATCTGCTCAACAACGTAAATAACGCAATGAATGTTGTTGAACTGTCAAAATGAAAGCCATTGCTACTGTTAGTGTGTTACGTAATTACCCGCCAATATCTGTCGGGGGTAAAATCAGCCCTAAAAATTACATAACGTAAGTACTTGACAATAATAACAATACGGTGTACGAACATAAAGGAATCAGAAACAAAATAAATCATAATATTATATTTAGGGCATGCCTCTGTGATTCTTAATTAATAACGTTCAATTACCACTTACAAATAACATAATAAATAGAACATGACGTGCGTGACCATAAATAACATTATGCCAAGACTCGCGGTAGGCAGTCGCGGTCATAACACGTGCGAGTAGGGCTAGTCTCGTGTCCTTTCACTTCCACGTTATATGACCGCGCCTGCTAAGGGTCAGCGCACACCACGAGCAGAGCAGAGCATTTTCTGAGATTATTGAAAAAAATATCTGATTATTATCATACTTCGCAAAATTGAATACACCCAAATTTGATGCTCGACCATGCTCGAGCAAGCCGACTGCGTGTTCGAGTACTTATGGGTCATATTCAAAATAATTGTAAGTTACGGATAGGAAACAGATATGAATATTATTTGATTGTAACAGAAAAATAACAGAAAGGAATCATTAGGGCAAGTTTAAATAGCACACGTTTATAACAGGCTACGAGTGCGAAGTCGGTGTGGGTCGCTAGGTGGGTACATAATGAAATAACATTTTGGTGATCGTATTTTAGTTGGTATAATTGCCATAAATTCATCATCATCATTGCCATAATGCCTTATCTCCGAAACTACCGAGCCTAAAATCCTTTTGCCTTAATAGGCAAAAGGATTCTAATGATTAGAATTATGTAAAGCCATATTTGTTACGGTCGTGAATCATATTTTAATCAACATACAACTTTACACTGACCTGTAAATTGCAAAAAACCTGAGTCAATTTGAATTTCGCGGGCTACCTTGGCGCATCCCCCTTAACTGATACTGAGACGGCCGACGAGAGGCTGGGTACGCCTCGGCGAGGCTGCGCGGTTAGTATAAAAGGCTCAAGCAGTGAGGACTGAGGATACGCAGTAAAACATGCACACACAGACAATACATGGCACAGCAATGCAATACATGGCACAAATACGCAAACTTTACATACTTCAAATAAAGGACCATGGGCACTTTTGAATGAACACTGGGCCCACTTTTCAAAGTTGTGCAACAGTGATGAAACCTATGTCATATGACAGCTCTTGGCGTGTACTTTATTTCATTATATGGCAGCTAAGTTCAAATCCAGCGCGAAAATGGTTTTTTATGCGTTTTTAAAAAATGTTCAACATTGTGCAACAGTGATGAAACCTATGTCATATGACAGCTCTTGGCGTGTACTTTATTTTATTCTATGGCAGCCAAGTTCAAATCCAGCGCGAAAATGTTTTTTTTTGCGTTTTTAAAAAATGTTCAACTTTGTTCAACCGTGATGTATTATTATGTCATATGAAAGCTCTAGAAGTGTACTTTATTTCATTCTATGGCAGCTAAGTTCAAATCAGCCCTAATAAATACGGCAATATACGGCCTATGATGATCTTTTTAGTGTATTTTTAGTCAAACAAGAGCTATTTATAATCCTACTACTGACTGACAGCTAATTATAATTTAATATCAAAACAAAACAGATTTTAAAAAACGTATAAAAAAAAGTTTTTGCGCTGGATTTTAACTTAGCTGCCATATAATGAAATAAAGTACACTTTAGGAGCTTTCATATGACATATAACTCGTCACTGTTGAACAATGTTGAAAAAGTGAGCCCAAAATGACGCATTTAAAAAACGCATTTAAAACCGTTTTCGCGCTGGATTTGAACTTAGCTGCCATAGAATGAAATAAAGTACACTTTAAGAGCTTTCATATGACATAGGTTTCATAACTGTTGCACAATGTTGAATTTTTTTTAAAAACGCATAAAAAAACCGTTTTCGCGCTGGATTTGAACTTAGTCGCCATAGAATGAAATAAAGTACACGCCAAGAACTTTCATATGACATATAACTCATCACTGTTGAACAATGTTGAAAAAATGAACCCAAAATGACGCATTTAAAAAACGCATATAAAACCGTTTTCGCGCTGGATTTGAACTTAGCTGCCATAGAATGAAATAAAGTACACGCCAAGAGCTTTCATATGACATATAACTCATCACTGTTGAACAATGTTGAAAAAATGAACCCAAAATGACGCATTTAAAAAACGCATATAAGACCGTTTTCGCGCTGGATTTGAACTTAGCTGCCTGGAATGAAATAAAGTACACTTTAAGAGCTTTCATATGACATAGGTTTCATCACTGTTGCACAATGTTGAACATTTTGAACAAACGCATAAAAAACCGTTTTCGCGCTGGATTTGAACTTAGCTGCCATAGAATGAAATAAAGTACACGCCAAGAGCTTTCATACGACATATAACTCATCACTGCAGTTGAACAATGTTGAAAAAATGAACCCAAAATGACGCATTTAAAAAACGCATATAAGACCGTTTTCGCGCTGGATTTGAACTTAGCTGCCATAAAATGAAATAAAGTACACTTTGAGAGCTTTCATATGACATAGGTTTCATTACTGTTGCACAATGTTGAACATTTTTTAAAAACGCATAAAAAAGCCGTTTTCGCGCTGGATTTGAACTTAGCTGCCATAGAATGAAATAACGTACACTTTATGAGCTTTCATATGACATATAATTTATCACTGTTGAACAATGTTGAAAAAGTGGGCCCAAAATGACGCATGGTCCTTTAAGTAAGTAAAAAAAATGTTTTGGCTAACCTGCGGTGCACTAAGTACCTATTAATATTTTATTTTCATTAATTCATACATGAGACAATGTGAATAACGCCTAATCATTCATATCTGTTACGTAACGGAAAAAAGTGACAGATAAAATAACGTATATGAATTAATTGCACGTGTCTATCCTACAAATCTATTTATTTCCACACCAATTCACATGATTATATGAATATTTTATAGTTATAACAAATATCACAATACAGCCCTTTCCTAGTATGAGTAATAAAACAGTAAGTACTTACCGCTACTGTAAACGACTCACATTGAATATTTACTTTTAAAAGTCTAATTTTCTTCGACCACGAAACGAGCTGAAAAACTATATTGAACAAAATGGCAAAGCGTTTATTCTTACGCGTCGTGTAGTAACAGCTAGTGAACTAATTTTGCCAGTATTTCAAATTTCTTTATTGCCATGGAAATAATGTTAAAATAGCATAACAGAGAAGAATAACAGATATGTGCAAAATCAGGACACTCATTAATAAATTAAATTTGGAGTACACTAAATAGTATTTTATATTTTATTTAGTAAAGTGTTGAAAGTTTAAACAATATTCTCTGAATATATATTTTTTTTTTACTTTTGTAGAATGGTTAATAATTAAATTATTTTTTTTAGTTTACCGTTAAAGACGTGGACATAAAATACTTGTATGAAACGGATCCTACGCAATGTCTGGTTTAATTTTTTTAAATGAATTGTTTAGGTTTACCAAATGTTTCGTTGTTTTTTATTAAGCTCAAATAAATATTTTATCTGTTTGTTTATGAAATTCTAGTCAGTTGCATCTCGTTATGAAAATAATTGGGTTGGACATTAAGACAGTAGTAAATATACAATTATTTTGAATATGACCCTTATGCATTCTACATTTTGGTCGACCATGCGCGAGCATTTTGCATGTTCGGTCTGCGCTGACCCTTAGAGCGGTGAGCTCACGACGTTTTTGTTTCGTCGAAATATATTGCACAGCTCTCGTATACATTTTGATGAAATTGGATAAGAACGTTTTTGCAAAGTACAGTCGCGGAATAAACTGATTTTTAAAGGCGCCGCCGTCCATGGGACTTATTATTTGTACGACTACATACTGAATTTTGAATGAAAATGGAACCTTTTCGTTCCATTTGACCAAACGACAACGATAGTCCGTACCTGCAGGTACGGACTATCGTTCCTATGTTCTCGTTTTAGTCGCGTAACCGACCACGCGTACACTGGAACGCTTAGTCCGTAAAACGCTTTAGAGTGTTTTTCATAACGGAGCTATTTTGTAAAACGGCTGATTCTACACATGCGAAAGACACACAAACAAAAAGGGACCACAGATTAACAAAAGAATTTTGAAAAACAATCCACATTGACGAAAAATATACAGGGTGGCAGGGTCCCCGATCGAAGCGAAAACTGTAACCGAATTCAGGACATGATTCTAGAGGCAGAAGATTTTCGTCGGATATTAAAAGAAAAATTAAGGGGCTTACATGACCTAAAGCGCGGTCACTGTCGGACTGCATAGAAAAGAAAGAGAAGCGCGATGACAAAACACTGGTAATTTATTGCAAAATATGAAGCAATTATTTAATTACAAAAAATCTATTGTTTGGACTAAAAATTAAAACACTAGTATTTTAGTAGGTACGAGTATGTTGCTTGTAGAATAATCTGACAAAACATCAAAATGATTGTATGTATATTAGTATGGTTTTTATTGTAAAAAGAAAGTTTTTAGAGGTATCTTCATGATATTTTTCTATCGTATCAAATTAGTTTTATTATGTTTTCAACACACTATCTACCTAGCATATATCCTGAAGAATATCATATATTTTTCTGATTTTGTTTACTGTCGTCGATCATATACTTTTACTGTTTCTTAAACTTGTGTTTTTTTATGTTTAGGTTCTGTAAGCCCCTTTGTTCCATACATTTCTTTTTTATAACCGACGAAATTTTTAACGCCTTTTAGAATCCAATGTCCCTGCCAACCTGTATATGAACAAATATTAAAAAATTCATACCGTCGAATTGAGAACCTCCTCCGTTTTTAAGAAGTCGGTTGAGAAACATGCAAACTCACCAGTCGGCAATATCCGAGGTATTGAACATACTGGCAATGTCTATGACCGGATTCCGGCTTACAACTGCAGCATACGTGTCTGGGTACTGTCCGCTCAAATGCGTGACAAGGAACCCGCCATGAGAACCTCCCATCAGGAACACTTTCCTCGCGTCAATGGGATAGTTTTCCACTGCATAGTCTGTGGCTTTTTTGCAGTTTTTGACGTCTACGTCACCGCATCGGCTTAGCAACGACTTTAGAGAGGTTTCCCCCGCGCCTGTCGAGCCGCGGTAGTTGACTTGTAAGCTCGCGAATCCTGTAATTTTATTTGTTTCTGACTACTTTATCTATTGAATTAGGTGTTGAGTTTGATCGTGGATAAAACTGACTTAGTTCGAACACCGCGATACTAGGAAGAGGGTTATACTTTATAACTTATAACTAAAGCTTACCCAACATGTTGAACAGGGCTGCTTCGAAAGAAAATGCGTTGACAAAGTTGGAGTGCGGTCCGCCATGCGGCCACACTATCAAAGGTAGCTTCTTGTCCTGGACTGCAGGCGAGAAGTGAATCGCCGTGAAATTCTCTGTGGGACATTTAATTGCAATGAAAACTGAGAATACAATACAGAATTTAGTTTCAGAAAGGCTCAACAAAATAATTTTTACATGTTACCTACCAAATAAGGTGTTTTTGGATAAGAATTTACCCATTCTGGTAGAAAAATATTGTTGGCAAGCGTTTAAAAAACGAAATTTGGAAATTATGAGAAATAGTCTACAATCTATAAATAATTTTGCTTAAAATTTATAGTCTAGCGCAAAGTCTGTTTTTGCTTCTAAACTGTTTTAGATGTTGATGCGGGTTTCATCATTAACATTTTGAGATTATCAAATTGCACGCTATATGGTCGTTCTGTGGCTAAGTATTAACAGTCGCACTGATCGATCGATCAGGTTAAGCTACGCTTGCCGCGGTTGGTCTGTGGATGTGTGACCGTCTTTACATACCAAGACCGCTCATACCTCGGAAAGCACGATCATTGACAGTCGTTACGGGTCGTCAAAAGCCCGAAAGTCTGTCAACCAGTCTTACCAAGGGGTTTTATATTACCCAGTAACTGGGTTGTGGAGGTCAGATAAGCAGTCGCTCCATGTAAAATACTGGTTCTCAGCTGTATCCGGTTAGACTGGAAGCCGACACCAACATAGTTGGGAAAAGGCTAGGCAGATGACGGTCGTTCACGGTGACAGGTCGCACGACACAAATGTCAAATGACTTTGTACGAAGTGTGCAAAATCAATATCTATCTAATAATAAAATTGCAATTTAACTTTTAATTGGTAATTTAACTTTGATTTATTGTGAAAAGTGTTTTTTTACACACTACAAGATTTTGTAAAGTGCAGTGCTAAATTTAGCACGACACAACCGATTGATTGTGTCGTGCAAAATTTCCACGACGTGTGACGTAGTACTATTCCTTCGAAACTGGGTACAGAGAGCAATAAAACTACACTTACCCTTAGGTTTTTCCCCCAGCTCGAAGTAGACCACATCAGATTCGGTGACGGAGAAAGGCTCTTGAAAGTTGGAGCTCACGCGCTTCCAAACGATCTCAGTCTCGCGCGAGTCAGGCGGCAGACGCGCCACGTACAACTAGCACAAACAAGATAACATCACGCCTATATAGTCTGAAGGGGTGTGTAATGTTTGGTATAACAACAGATAGTCTAATTTCGTTTGACATAACTTTCATATGATATAATTTTTATATGCTTTAAAAACATTTAACCTAATTTCATATGATCTAATGTTATGTTTGATATAATTTTCATTTACTCTAATCATGAATCATTTAGTATAACGTTCATTTCATATAATTTTCAAATTGTATAATGCTCTTTTTATATAATGTTCTATGGCTATTTTGTATTGGAATGCGATGCGCTGGGGCTCTAATATTCGCTTGCCTTATAAGTAAAACCACATTTCGTCAACTTAGAAAAATACGTACCTATTGTATATTTAAAAGATCATCAAAAAACCGGACCACCTACAATGAAGGGTAGTTTGGATGAATTTATCCCAAGAACAAACTTAACATTGTAGTTGAAAAACATGTTCTAACATACATTCCAACTGCAAATGTAAGTCGGTCGACTGTTACTTGCTAACTTGTGAAGCCCTGAATATAAGTCGATAAATGGGTTTTCACTTTTCAGAGATATGGGTATTTCGACACGCACGGAATTATTCTCGCTATTATTTTTATTATTATTCTTCTTTGCTTCTAAAGTGGCCTAAGTGGTGGTTTTCTATAGAAAAATGTCACGCTTGCTGAGCTACTCCGCTAATAAATAAATAATAATAAATTAATAAATAAAAATTCATAGTTACCTGTCCCGGTGACTTCAGATTGGAGCAAGTCGCGAGTATGACGTCACCGCGCACGTCCAGAATAGTGGTGGAACCTCGCTGGGCCCTGTTGGATATGTCCACTAACTTGCTGCTGTCTGTGTGACATTGTTACTATATGAGCGGACGAATGAAAAGGTGAAAAGGAAGAGGAAAAAACGCAACATTAGCGCTAGCCTTTTTAAAATCGCCCACTGGGACGATCACAGGATTTTAAAGTCTAAATATAAATACTTAAATACATACCCATGTTATAAACATAGGCGCGCACTTCGGTCTCCTGTGGACTCGAGAACAGAAGTCTGTCCCCGGCTGGGTTGAAGCACCTAGTGGGGAGGGCTTGGCAGTAGATCCCGAAGAACTGTTCCGAAATATCCCCATGCTTTATGTTTATGGAGGAATCGACTACTTCAATCAGTGTAAGGCATACTGTATCCTGAAATCATTGAAAAGTTTGGTATTGTTCAGTCATCATCATCTGCCTAGCTTTTTCCCAACTATGTCGGGGTCGGCTTCCAGTCTAACCGGATGCAGCGGAATACCAGTATTTTACATGGAGCGACTGCCTATCTGAACTGCACAACCCAGTTACCTACTAGGTAATAGGTACGATACCCCTTGGTAAGACTGGTTGTCAGACTTTCGGGTTTCTGACTACCCGTAACGACTGGTATTTTTCAGTCACAAGCATAAATCCGTATTAACATAAATAAAAAAAAAATTAAAAAAAATCGAAAAGAAACTCGAAATTCGAAAGTAACTCTGTCTGTCTATCTGTCTGTCTGTATGTTACCTTTTCACACCTAAAACACTGAACGGATTTCGATAAAATTTGGCAGAGATAGATTGCATCCCGGGAAAGGACATAGGATAGTTTTTGTCGACATACCTCGCGGGCGAAACCGCGGGCGGAAGCTAATGTTAAATATATTACTGTAGACAGCTCGGCAATAATGGTGCCGATTCTGTTGTTCACAAACTAAACAAAATTTAAGTTCAGTGCAAAGATGCACTGTTCTTTCTATTTCATTAAGAAAAGAACAGAAGATAAACTTTAGTTTAATCCTGTCAAATTAATCACGATTGTGTTTGTATTACCTACTAACATTAGGTATAAGGTAATAATCACTAACAAGATGGTTTGTATTGTTGTCCGAAACTGAATCTATATATATAAAAGAAAGTCTGTTAGTTACACCACTTATAACTCGAGAACGGCTGAACCGATTTGGCTGAAAATTGGTGGGGAGGCAGCTTAGAACCAGGAGACGGACATAGGATACTTTTTTTTTTTTTTTTTATAGTAGTAGTAGGGTAGGGGTAGGGTAGGAGTAGGGTAGAAGTAGGGTAGGAGTAGTGTAGGAGTAGGGTAGGAGTAGTGTAGGAGTAGGGTAGGAGTAGTGTAGGAGTAGGGTAGGAGTAGTGTAGGAGTAGGGTAGGAGTAGGGTAGGGTAGGGGTAGGGTAGAAGTAGGGTAGGAGTAGTGTAGGAGTAGGGTAGGAGTAGTGTAGGAGTAGGGTAGGAATAGTGTAGGAGTAGGGTAGGAGTAGGGTAGGAGTAGGGTAGAAGTAGGGTAGGAGTAGTGTAGGAGTAGGGTAGGAGTAGTGTAGGAGCAAAACAACGTTTCAACGTTTGCCGGGTCAGCTAGTAGATAAATAAAAATAAAATACATTAGGATGCTCCATCCGCTTCAAAAATATGTATCGATGCAATATTAACGGACATGGATTCAGAAGAAGCGATACCTCGTTGTGATCGGAAGTATCTGACATGAGTACCTACCTACATCACTTTGACATAAAAACATTTCGCGAAATTTCTTGCATAATCAGTCTTCCCACTGCTGGGACACAGGCCTCCTCTCTGTGAGAGGGAGCGGGTCGTATCCACCACACGGGCCCAGTGCGGGTTGGTAGATGTCATTATGTATTATAATTTTTTTTAGTTCTAGCATATGCCGTTTTCCTTATATGTTTTCCTTCACCGTTTTGGGAGCAGTGGTGATGAAATAGTTTACACAAAGTACACCGCCTGTCTGCGGTCGGTACCACTGGGGCTCACTGGGCCAACACTGCTCTACAGACTCTTTGTACAGACGCCAGCACATCAAGCACTGACTGGACAGGTCCTCTCAATCTGTGTGGTTCTTTCCTCAAAAGACCACCTCAGACATCGATCTACATGGTCTTCATATAACCTGACCAAGATTATGTCTGGACTTTAAAAGAGACTGTGACCTCTGAGTTTGTTTCGGCCTTTCTTCTCAGAGTAGTCAGATAGGAAACGCCGACTTCATCTAGTTTAAAAAAAACATGATTGACGTGTACAAGTGTTTGTACAAACCTACTTACAAAAATAAAATCATTAATTTATCATTTACTACAATCTGTCAAATTTCTTTAATAGATTTTCAACTTTATCGCTGAAAACTAAGGTTCAAAGTTGATTGTGAAAATTTTACCTTTTCGGGTAGCTTGATGTGCTGGCGTCTTTACCTTCACGAAATTACGGATCTCTCGTGTATATATATCTCTCAGGTGTAGCGAAATTCTTATTATATGCTTTTATAAGTTATAACTTACAGAGCCCTTCTTCCTGATCATAAGCTCGTGACAGGCGTGGTGCGGCCCATAGGCCTTGCGCTGCAACCACACCAGGTCTCCGGTGGAGTTGAACCTCGGAGACCGGACCGCTAGGCCGTCGCCAGTGATCAACTCTATAATAAGAACGATAAAGATAGGTTATCACAAGCCAAAAACACAACTTTTCGATAAATAACATAACGTCACGCCTGGTATTCCTAAAGGGCTGAGCAGAGATGTAGTACAACCACATTTCGCCCATTAGGCGCTTTGCAGATGGAGCAACTATTGCAGCAACTGGCAACTAGCTGTTTACATACATCTCGGGCTATTTGATCGTAGCAACTGGCAACTGTTACAGGTTTTTTTTTTAAAGTTGATAGTTGCCTCAACTAAAGTTGCTCCATCTGCAAAGCGCCTTATGTTTAAGTCACTTGGAACTATGGCTGCCGCCAGATAAGAAAAAAAATAAAAGTCATTGATCCGACTCGTATCATAAAGTCCAAACTTCCGGTCGATTCTGTAAAAATCTCACCGTGAAAACTTAGGTGAAGTGAGTTTGTTTTTGCTAGGAATTGACACTATTGACAGCTCACTCCACGCTCACTTCACCTAAGTTTTCACGGTGAGATTTTTACAGAATAGCACCGCTTATTCGATATAGATCGCTCGTTATACAAAACTGTCGCTAATAGCTTCGGTCGAGTTTCATAATAGCGTCAAGGACGCCCCTTACCGCGATACGTTTGTGTTGATCGTGTTAGCGATACGAAAAAAATGTAAAGGCAGTGTAATTTACATTTTTTTCGTATCGTTTTGAAATATAGGAAAACGTTGGTAGACGGGTAAACTACTCTTCAACTACTTTTTTTTTTTGTTATCTGGCGGCAACCATACTATTGAAGACAAGATTACAAAGATTTTACCTACGTGAAATAATGGCTATTTTTTAAAATACATATTTATAAATCAAAAACAGGTTTTAGTTAATAGGCTTAGTATCAGATCTTTTTGAATGGCAAATAGTTAAAAAAAGACAGCCTTCCTACACGTCAGTTTTACATATGAATACATTGGTAGATGTTGAGTGAGTGCGCGCAGTTTACTAATTAAACGTAAAAATTATTATACTAAACAACTCACTAAAATCTCCTTCCAGACTACATTCAAAGATGTAACTAGGCCGGTTGGTGCAAAATATGAGGCCCAGTCTGCGGGGCTCCGTCTGCCAA
Organism: Oligia strigilis; assembly: GCA_951800025.1. Lineage (NCBI taxonomy): Eukaryota > Metazoa > Arthropoda > Insecta > Lepidoptera > Noctuidae > Oligia > Oligia strigilis. Next base: position 3,778,599 of record OX637547.1, read on the forward strand.
ACCACACCCACTAGGCTCTTGTCATCCGGAGAGAAACGAACCTAACACAAACAGAAATAAAAAAAAGAACGTATAAATAACAAAAAAAAATTGGGGTAAACTAAAGTAGTTCATAGACTTCAAATTATTTTTTAAAAACGGCAATGAAAAGGACATGGGACAACTTGTATAGGATTTGGGCCCGGTTAAAGTCAGGTTGTTACAGAATAAAACCTAAATTAAGCTCGTTTATGATCTGCTTTTTTAGGGTTCCGTACCCAAAGGGTAAAAACGGCACCCTATTACTAAGACTTCGCTGTCTGTCCGTCCGTCCGTCTGTCTGTCACCAGGCTGTTTCTCAAGAACCGCGATAGCTAAACAGTTGAAATTTTCACAAATTATGTATTTCTGTTGCCGCTATAACAACAAATACTAAAAACAAAATAAAATAAATATTTAAGGGGGGGGCTCACATACAACAAACGTGTATTTTTTTCGGTGTTTTTGCCTTGTGGTACGGAACCCTTCGTGTGCGAGTCCAACTCGCACTTGGCCAGTTTTATTTAACTAGGCTGTATTCTATCAGGTATTTATTTTTCGATTCACTGTGCCGGGCGCTGGGGGCACGACAACTGATATGAAGTCGGGCGGTTAAAAGGTCAAACTGCTTTCTTATATAGCGGGGTTTTTTAAAAATACTGAATGTTAATTGATGAATTATCAGATAAAACCAATCTCTAATCCATACTAATATTATAAATTCGAAAGTAACTCTGTCTATCTGTCTGTCTGTCTGTATGTTACCTTTTCACGCCTAAACCACTGAACGGATTTCGATAAAATTTGGCAGAGAGATTACATCCCGGGGAAGTAGGATATTTTTATTGACATACCTCGAGGGCGAAGCCGCGGGCGGAAGCTAGTTTCGTTATAATTTTGAGAGTAGCTTGACTACCACTATAATGGACAGAAATGCCTTGGCTACAGTGCACCTAATCTACGTTCGCGATTTACTAGCCAAAAATGTAGGTAAACAAATATGAGTTTATGAAAAAACAACATTAATTCCTACACAATAAAGTTCACTTTACGCTACAACTTTTCAACGGTGCTAGTCACTCTGAAATCAACTAACCTTTTGACCGCCACAGTCATGTACAGATGACAAACCAAAATGTGCCCAGCACGCCACGGTTCGACTACATGACAGACTGTGACGCTGAGGGCACGTTTTTGATTTTTTGACGTGTGGCGGGCAAAAGGTTAACTTAATTTCCATAAAATTTAAAAAATGACATTTGTTTAACTTGAAATAAAATCAATTGGAAACATAAATATGAATGGTCCTCACCTGTCCCGGACACATGCTGTCCGGAACCCCGCCCAGCACGGTGAACTTCTCCTCGTCCAATTTGAACACGACTATGACTGACAGATGCTTGCCCACCAACTGCTCGCCCCAGTCTTGTCGGTATACGTACTCTTCGCCCTGGAACAATTGCTTGATTAGTCCGAATTACTCCTAATATATATAAAAAGTTTAGGTAAGAGGGGCCCGTGGCTAAATAATAACAGCCGCACAGGTCGATCTATCAGGTTAAGCTACGCTTGCCGCGGTTGGTCTGTGGATGGGTGACCATCTTTACATACCGTGACCCCTCCGTGCCTCGGAAAGCACGTTAAGCCGTTGGTCCTGGCTGTCATTTGTGGATCTTTGACAGCTGTTACGGGTAGTCAGAAGCCCGAAAGTCTGACGACCAGTCTTACCAAGGGGTATCGTATTGCCCAGTAACTGGGTTGTGGAGGTCAGATAGGCAGTAGCTCCATGTAAAATACTGGTATTCAGCTGCATCCGGTTAGACTGGAAGCCGACCCCAACATAGTTGGGAAAAGGCTAGGCATCGGCAAAGGCAACCCTGGTGGAACGCCGAACTTAGTAAACTCAGAAGCACACTACGGAAGCAATTTAACAGAGCAAAAAATACCAGGCTCCCGGAAGACTGGGAGCTATACAAAGTAACCCAATACACATACAAAAAGCAAATCAGAACCGCCAGAAGGGCAGCGTGGCGGAAATTCTGTGAATCCATCGAAACCAATAATGAAGCCGCAAGAGTAAGGAAGATCCTATCAACAGATCAGGACCGAACCCTTGGCGCGCTGAAGAAACCCGACAACTCATACACACTAACAGACCATGAAACCAGCAAGGTCCTTCTGGAAACTCACTTCCCAGACTGCAAACTCCTAGAAGACAGGACCTGGGAGGAGGTGCCAGATTGGACCCCAACGGAACAAGACTGGTCCAATGCCCACAATCTAGTAACAGAAGACCGAATAAAGTGGGCCATCAACACATTCCAGCCATATAAGTCCGCAGGACTAGATGGCATCTTCCCAGCCCTACTACAATGGGGTGTTAATCATATCACACCATGCCTGGTAGAAATCTATCGGGCCTGCATAGCACTCAGATACATACCCCTTGCATGGCGCGAAGTGAAAGTCATCTTTATACCAAAACCGGGCAAGACTGACTACACTCAACCCAAGGCGTACAGACCCATAAGCCTCACATCCTTCCTACTAAAGACCCTAGAGAGGCTTTGTGATCGACATATCCGTGATGGACCTCTCCGGGCAAAGCCACTCCACAAACAACAGCATGCGTACTCCACAGGCAAATCAACAGAATCTGCGCTACACAGCGTGGTATCCAAAATTGAATGCGCAGTGGATCACAAATGCTCAGCACTGGCAGCCTTCATAGACATCGAGGGCGCCTTTGACAAAACCACTTTCAACAGCATCAGTACGGCCCTAGACAGATACAATATAGACCCGTCTCTGAGCGGCTGGATCACCAACATGCTCAAACGAAGGGCAGTACAAGTGACCGTAAACGACACCACGAGGGCCATAGTGGCGAAGGGCTGCCCGCAAGGGGGCGTCCTGTCGCCGCTTCTATGGAACCTGGTCGTAGACAGTCTAATAAAAGAACTCAACGACAAAGGTTACTACACTGTAGGATACGCCGACGACATAACCATAATAATAAATGGCACCCACGAAAACACCCTGTGCAATCTAATGCGCCAGGCCCTGAAAATAGTGGAAAACTGGTGTGGTAAACACCAACTATCAGTGAACCCCACAAAAACTGAACTGGTTCTCTTCACAAAAAAGAGGAAACTGGTGACACTACAATTACCACGTTTCTTTGGTACAACCCTAAGCCTATCAACTGAAACCAAATACCTGGGCATCTTTTTGGACAAGCAGCTGAACTGGGCAAAACACACTAGCTATATTACCACGAAAGCCAGCATATCCCTGTGGCAATGCAAGCGAATGCTTGGCAAGAATTGGGGGATCAGCCCCAGGGTCACCCACTGGCTATACACCACAGTCATCCGACCAATCATTACATACGGCTCACTAGTCTGGTGGCCCAGAACAGACCTGAGCACAGCCCAAAAAGACCTAGAAAAACTGCAGCGGTTCGCGTGTGTGGCGATCACTGGCTGTATGAGAACCACACCCACTGCTGCCCTACAGGCTATGCTTGGACTGCCGCCTCTACACCTCATAGTGAGAGAAGAGGCGACCCTGGCTGCCTTCAGGCTTTCTACATCAGGGACCCTGAGCAAAGACTCTAGGGTCAAACACATACGGTTAAAAGAAGATGCGATCAAACGGCAGCCAATGATGGCATCACCCTGCGACAAAGCCCCGAAACAATACTGCTTTCAAAAGCATTACAACATAGTGCTTGAAGAGGAGCGATGCGACCACTCAGGCCCGAAAGAACTGAGAATTTACACCGATGGCTCAAAGACCGACTGCGGAACTGGAGTCGGAGTCTTCTCACACGACCTCAACATAAAAATATCCAAACCGCTGGGAATGCTCAACACGGTTTACCAAGCTGAGTGTGTGGGCATAATGCAAGCGGCTTACGCTATCGCGGCCAGGAGGGTCACGAACACCCATGTTCGCATACTCTCGGATAGCGCCTCAGTCCTGCAATCCTTAGACAAAAAATGCATTACATCGAATCTAATACTAGAATGTCACAATGCGCTCGAGAGGGTAACAGCATCGAACTGCAATACAGTGACACTACAATGGATAAAAGGACACAGTGGATCGCTAGGCAACGACGCAGCTGACGAGCTGGCCAGACGGGCTTCCAGTATGTCAGTCTGTGGACCGGAACCTATCGTGCCCATCCCCTTCAACCAACTACGCAGGTGGCTACAGGAGCACACCCATACACAAGCAGAAAGCTGGTGGACGTCGTCACCAGGCTGCAGGCAGTCCAAAGAAGCCATGCCGTCATTGAATGGCAGGCTAACCAGGCGCCTACTACGACTGGACAGGAAAGGCTTGCGCCTGGTGACGGGGACCATCACGGGACACTGCTCGTTAAATAAACACTTTTACACATTAGGCATAACGGACAGTCCTCTGTGCAGAGCATGCATGGAGGCTGATGAAACCATTGCGCATGTGCTCTTTGAGTGCACAGGCGTCACCCAGATAAGGTCAGAAACCCTCGGGACACCCAGATCGTACACAGATGTTCTCAACAGACCAGGAGAGTTGATCAGCTTCTGGAGGGAGGTGGGCTGGTTGGAATAACCACCGACGGCCGCCATGGCCCACGCACAATGGTCCACTGAAGGACTAAGTGCGGAAACCAAACCCCTTAACATAGAACATAGACTATGTTACGGTCGGCTTCCAGTCTAACCTGATTCAGCTGAGCACCGTTATTTTACATGGAGCGACTGCCCATCTGACCTACACACCCTAGTTACTGGGTAATACGATACCCCTTGGTAAGAGTGGTTGTCAGACTAGCGGGCTTCTGACGACCCGTATCGACTGTCAAAGATCCACGAATGACAGCCGGGACCAACGGCTTAACGTGCTTTCCGAGGCACGGAGGGGTCACGGTATGTAAAGATGGTCACCCATCCACAGACCAACCGGGGCAAGCGTAGCTTAACCTGATCGATCGACCCGTGCGGCTGTTATTACTTAGCTACAGTAGAATATAAGATAACATACGAAATTTTAGATGGCAGTAAAGCCTATAAATCAGTCTGAGCCGAGTTAAATTAGTTTAAACAGGGTGATTTTTTAGATAGGAAGGACTCCAAGGCGAAATCCGAAAATAATGATAACAGAGCCAAGTGGTCAAATAAGTTTTGGCCGATTTTTAATAAAACTTCTGCCTGAGCCAGGAATCACAACTGTTTTTTTTTTTACAAAAAGAGCACCCTGCTGTGTCTATGCACTAGTGTAGCTGATAAGGATCAAATGGAATGCTGGTTGTCGGTTCAATTTTTCATAAACTTCACCATCCATAGTCGCCTGGAATTTCCACGAATTCTTTATTCTATTTTGGCTACTATCCATATTAATATTATAAATGCGAAAGTGTGTCTGTGTGCCTGTCTGTCTGTTTGTTACGTCTTCACGCTTAAACCGCTGAACCGATTTAGATGAAATTTGGTATGAGATAGTTTGAGTCCCGGGAAAGGACATAGGATAGTTTTTATCCCGATATTCCCACGGTATCTAAACTTACGCGAATGAAACCGGGGGACGCTGCTAGTTCTATTATAATTACAGCCACTCCCTCCCGAAGAGAAGAGGCCTGAGTCGCAGCAGTGGAAACATTACAGGCTGATTCATCATCATCATAATCATCATATCAGCCGAAAGACGTCCACTGCTGGACATAGGCCTCCCCAAGCACCTCCACTTCGACCGGCTGATTATGATGTAATAATTATAATAATAATAATTATCATTAGTTTTATTACAGTTCAAAAACCTTTAAAACTTACCCTGATGGGCGCGGTTTCCCCGCTGCCGTCGGTCTTGGGTTTGTCATCTTTCCTCTTGATATAAGGCTCAAATTTGGGCAGCTTTTTCTCGGCGACATATACTAGCGAGGTCTCGTCGTGTGACCATTTTAAACCTCCAAATTCAGCTGGAATCATAAAGATATTATGATAAATAATAAATGGTTTGCACAAACACTTTTACACGTCATATTCACAAGGCATAAAACGCCGAAAAAAACCTTTTGTTTTATACCCCTTTAAATTTTAACTTTATTTTATTTTTATTATTTGTTGTTATAGCGAGCGGCAACAGAAATACATCATCTGTGAAAATTTCTAGTTATCACGTTTATGAGATACAGCCTGGTGACAGACAGACAGACAGACGGACAATGGAGTCTTAGTAATAGGGTCCCGTTTTTACACTTTGGATACGGAACCCTAAAAACAATACTAATAAAATGAAAATAAAACAGAAAGTCCTGTACGGGGCCGACAGGCTATCTCATCAGGATACTGCGACATTTAAAAAAATATAGTTAGGCAAAGGTGTAAAAGTGCACTGTCAGGTCGACATTCGACACTCAATTGTTTTCGCTATGTGGCAGCCGCAGTCCAAACAACCAAAGAATCGAATTTTTGTAAGGAAATTGTACAAAGCATAACGAACTTTATCTCAATTGCGTAACGTACAAACTAAGCGAGCTAAAATACAGGTAGCGCGTCTTCCGGAGAATTCTTGCGCATTCTCGGGAATCCCTTGCAACTTGAAAATTGATGCTACCGTTCCATTCCGTTCTGTGGCAACGTGGTAAATTAAGCCTAACGACGATCAATAACTTAGTATAAGTACAGTAACAAACTTACAGTCAGCATATACATCGCCATGTTTGTCCAGACTGGTGAGGTCCACACTATGCGCGAGGGTTTTCTTACTCCATACCTCGAGGTACTGCTTCTTGGGAACCTTGCCGTTCTTCTCTTCTCTGATCAATGCTTTGTAAGTCTCGCGGGGGGACACCGCCGATAGAATTCTGAAAATCATATGCCATATGTCATGTGGACATTCACGATCGACGTAAAAACATTACTAAGTCATTACAATGTAACTCTTATCTCGGTAAGGTAAGGTATAAATTAGAATGATTGCTGTTACTAACGATTTTACGTCATTCAAAATTTGATTAGGAATGCGCTGCTTACGTAAGGTGAAGGCGTTTTGGAGGACTTTCAACTATGTAATTTTGTCTTTCAAAAAGTGCAGATTCTCAGCCGAATTTGAATGAATGATTTTTTATTTTGAGTGAGATATAATTATGTGCAGAGTGCCAGAAATAGTTAAATAAAAAACCATCACAAAATATTTTCACATATGAATCTAAAACTGTTGCCAAAACCCACAAAAAAATTGCTACGAAAGAAAGTTATTAATAACTAGCTGACCCGGCCAACTTCAGACCGCCATCGAAATCAGTCGACCCGTTCTCAAGATATCATCAAAAAAGCCATTCCATACAAAATGTGTGAGAAAATGAATTATCCTTTTTTTCGTGTATTTTTCCATGTTTTAATAGTTATTCTGCTATTCAGGGCGGAGACTAATCCAACCAATCAAAGATCATAAAAATCGGCTCAGCCGTTCTTGAGTTATAAATGGTGTAACTGACTTTGTTTTATAAATAAAACAAATCACATCATCAGCACACGCCAGCACATCAAGCTACCCAAAACTGTAAAATTTCCCCAATCAACTTTGAACCTTATAATTTAGCGATAAAGTTGAAAATCTATTAAAGAAATTTGACAGATTGTAGTAGCTTTATGTGCTGGCGTTTGTACAAAGCAAACGCAGTGAGATACTTACTCATTACTTATATCAGTCCCGAAGTCACTTTCATCAATAACATTGAAGTCTTTATCAAGGGTGTACGAGGATGCAAACTTGGAGACCTTGCCTTTATCCAGGTTACGCACCGACCACTTAGCATTGACCTTAGTGGCAGCATTGTTGAGCTGTGCACCAGCAACTGATGGTATCTTCGACAGGGTCTTGTATGCACTGATTATGTATTCTAGCTGTGGAATTCATTATTTTAATATTAAATTTAATTACAGTAATTTAATGGGGTAGTTATGGTTGTGTATACAGGGTAGGTAAGTAATAATCTAATAATATATCAGCGCAGAAATTTTAATCATGATTTTTTAAGAAAAAAATATAATACATTTTTCAACTGACGATATACGAATATATTATATTTCGTCAGTTGAAAAATGTCAATGCGGGGTGTTCATTCAGAATCATGTACTGAATCCATGGTAACAGGTTGCTCGTCGATTTCCTTGCCAGGATGTATAGTTAGAATGTAGTAATAAAAAAAAAAAATTAATTATATATTTATATATTGGAAGTTTAAGGGGAGAGATGGGCAAAGATCGTCACTCACTGGACGCCTGAGGCAGGACATCGCCGTCGAGGTAGACCAAGGCGAAGGTGGCGTGACGATCTCATATCATTTGCAGGGCCAACATGGCCAGAGATCGCACAACACAGGGAGGTTTGGAAGAAAAAAGGGGAGACCTTTGCCTAGCAGTGGGACACAAAATAGGCTAACAAAAAAATATTTATATATTTTCTTTTGTATAATGTATGCTCATTAATAATACTGTGCTTTCCTATAATTAAAATACATGCAAGACCTATTGTTATGATGACATTGACAAAGATCATGGGTTAATGCTGTGAATGTATTTAAATGGTAAACCTTTATATAAATAAATAACCTATTTTACTATTCAACATTGAAATAAAGTTCTTAAAATAAGAAATTATGGGCAATAGCCAATATCTACCTACAATAAATATTATATTATAATAAGTAGGTATATATAAAATAATTTAAATTGTAATTTAAACTGACCTGTGTAGACATCTTCAACATAACAGTCCGTGAGGAACAATGAATATGACACTATCTGCAAAGTAATCACATTAAATATTTATTAGCATACACATAACTATAAGGGTTTATATATGAAACATGTAGATCAGATAACATACTAATATTATAAAGGCGAAAGTTTGTGAGTGTGAGGGTGTGTGTGTGTTTATATTATGTTTGTTACTTCTTCACGTTCAAACGGCTGGACCAATTTTGATGAAATTTTGTATGGAGGTATCTAACACCCTGGATTAACATATAGGCTACTTTTTATCCCGATATTCCCACGGGATCGACACTTATGCGGGTGAAACCGCGGGGCGCAGCTAGTTTTCCAAAAATTGTTATCATATTTATTTTTATAAAATAAATTTAAATTTAATTTTTTTTTTATTGTTTTAATAGCCCAATTTTATCAACATCCGTTCAGTGCCAAAAGAAAAGTTCCGTTCAGTGGTTTAAGTGTGAATCTAAATAATATGTACAGAACTGTACCCTAATTGTGTAATACACCATCAAGCAAAATCTGAATCATTTTGAAGGATATTGCTAATCCATTGCTTCATATGTTCTAATAATTTGTCTGCTAAGAAAGTAAATAATGCAGTGAATGTTGTTGAACTGTCAAAATGAAAGTTATTACTACTGTTAGTGTCTGTACACAATAATATTGATTTAACATAAATAAACTAAACTGAAAATTAAAGTGCATTTCATTTAGTACCTACTTAAATAAATATTATTTTAAGGAGCAGAGTGAAACAGGTATTATAATGTATTGAATCTGGCCCAGAAAGGTAAAATGTACACTCTTACAACAACCACAAAGCCAGTCTTTATTTATTTGACACATATATTACACAGACATCAGACTAAGCCAAGATAAGATAGGTAACTAAACTATTTATAATGTAAATACTAAATGCAATGCAAACAATTTATTATTTTAAAACTGTGGGTGTACTATAGGCATATAATCACACTAATATTATAAAGGCCAAAGTTTGTGAGTGTGTGTGGGGGGGTGTGTGTGTTTATATGTTTGTTACTTCATTACGCTCAAATGGCTGCACCAATTTTGATAAAATTTTGTATGGAGGTAGCAGACACCCTGGATTAACATATAGGCTACTTTTTATCGAGATATTCCAACGGGATCGACCTTTACGCGGGTGTAACCGCGGGGCGCAGCTAGTACCTATACTATATACACCTTTGCATAGATTACCCTGTCTAGAAATAAAGATGTGATTTTCAAACTAGATTTGAGCTGATCTTCGTAGATACCAGTTATGAAATTAATAACCTATTTAAACCAAATGACATGATTGCCAATCAAAAAGTACTCTGATGATTGCCAGTTTGCCACTTTGATTTGATTATAAAGTAAAAGGATTGCTGGATTGCTAAACAACTGTAACTAGAGATAGGGTGGGTAAAAACGGGAAGGTAAAAGTTGGAAGGAAAGGTTAAAAAAGAATAAATACCCTTTTTTACCGGGTAAAAAATGAGGACTGTCTTTATATTATTTAAATGGCTTCGTCATAAAATGAATACTGTCTTTATATTATTTAATTGGCTTAATCATCAATACTACGATCTACCATGTTAATTTTGACCTTGACCATTGAAGATAAAATTTTGTTTTTAAATAAAACGAAATTGAATATCTTTTAAATTTTTAATCTACATAAATTTTCAAATAAAATAAACTGTTTCGAATAAAAGCAAATATTGAGTACTGTACCTACTGATTGCACATGTTTTAAAGTTAAGGTGAATGGGTAGTTGAGACCGCGAAATTCAAATTTTCTTACGTTTTTTGCAATTTGCAGGTCAGTATCAGGTTTTATCTTGATAAAAATATGATTCACAACAATAACAGGTACATATTTAGAGAATTATAATCATTAGAATCATTAATACATCTTTCTAAGTTAGATTTCTACCATTAACCGTTTTCTATAAGAGATTGGTGGTTGGTGGTAGAAATCTAACTTATTGCTTCGATACTGAACTGACACCGCTTCAAGTCTGCCTGATGGTGTGTGGTCGCTTTTCAGGTCATGCCAATTTGACCAAACTGTTTGAACTAGCCTGTTTGGTCAAATTACTTGAACGTCTATGGCGGCCATCGGAGCATTATAGAAATTGTGCTTCCACTGACAGTCGCCACAACCAAAATCAAAATATTTTATTTCACTTAAACCTACATGGGCACTTATGAAACGTCAGAAGCTAGGTACCAAGCATCATATTGTAGTCTTTGCTAGGTACACGGTTCCAATTGATCGTTTTCTATGGAGAAGAACCGGTAAGAAACTCCACGGTTACTCTTTTTAAAAATAATTGGCTTTTACAATGTTTCCAAATTACAGGGAGGACACGGACAGCGTAGACCTGTCAACAAGTACCAGGTACTTGATAAAAAAAATAAAAAAACCAAAGAAGAAATGTGGTGTATAAACAAAGAAATACTGTAATAATATCATAAATCATAATATCGTTTTGACATTGAGTAAGTTGACAGCTCTCAGCTGTCCTAGTCGTAATATCTAAATCGGAACGCATGTGAGATGATGTGAGTGCTGTGAGCTATAGCTAATTCGGAATGCGGCCTTAGTGAGTTGTAAAAGAGAGCTAAGAATTACTTGCATAGACTACTATTGATTACTTGCCTCCCAATCAGCTGACTGTGACCGCTCATCGGAATATAAATACTTTCTGAGGATTGTATTGTAGCTCACAAGTTTCAAGTGGAGTTTATAATTTTATAGGTTCTTTGTCGAACAACAAAATTACTGTACACAATCAATTCTAAGCAAAACAATTCAAGCAAGCTGACAGCCACTCATTTAGTATTTTATCTATGCTCTGTGCTGACAGCAAAAGCCACAGAACATATGTCTTATCTTGGTGTTGCCAACTCCAAAAGTTTAAATCATAGACCAAGTTCAAATTATTGAAATTATCGTGTTGACGCCAAAACAAGGAATATACTACTCTCTAACGAGAGCGCCAAAATGATCAAAGACATGACATAACTCATTAGTGCGTGTCGGACCATACACAGTATTAAATAAAAAACAAAGAAAATAAAAAAAATAAAAATTATGGAGGCAATTTAACGAGCGTCCTTTTGGAAGTAATCGCTATAAAATTGTGACCATAAGACAAAACAATGGGCATTATTTCACGTCAAAAGTTACAATAACTATCTACGACGAGGCATGTAACGGGATAACTAGTTTCGTGTTAAACGATAAACTAGGTAGCGACTTTTGTAACGAGTAGGTACTCGTTTCTAGATTAAATAAAAAACGACGACAGCGAATTAAATTACATGAAACGAAACTGTTATGTTGAAAGCGCCGGCAACACTGCAGTCTGCTCAATCAATACAATATTGAGCTCATGTTTTACAACATTGTTTTTTTGGGGTAAGTATGTACATACAATAGAATGTTATTTAATGTTCTATGACTTATAAAGTCGAAACGGCCGGTTTTTATTTTTGACGTGACAACGTCTTAAATTAGGTTGCGGCTGGGAGTCACTTATGAAAAAGTGTAACGCTCGGTAACGTTACGTTCTTATTTTCATTTAATTCCTTGTTCCTATTGTGCAATTTAATTATATTCATATCAATAAATATTCTACCGAGAAAAAGACGTTGTCACGTAAAATCTTCGCCCGTAAAACCGACTTTACAGGCAACCATTTTTTTGTTCTATATTTTATGAAACAAAAGATTTATTTTATTTGTGTAGAAAGGTAATTTGTGAAGCGAACCGAAAGTTTCGAACGAACACGTGCGTAAGAGCCTAAAATATCTCCGGTTGAAGAAAAATAACTAGTTACAAAAATAGATAGTTTTAAAACTGTTAACGACTTCGACGTCAACAGTTTCGTTACGTTTCGCGAAAATATAAAAATTTTACCTTCAAATAAAATTTGTATTATGTTTCCTAAGACGTCCGAAGTCCATTATGAGAGAGAGTGCACGCTCCGTTCCATGAACAGCTGCTAGATTTCCTTACTTTCCGCCTCGTAATCGCGCCACTAGCGCCCCCCAACGTCATATCTGTGAACTACTTTCAAAAACCGCATACAAGCCGCCATGATGAAGTGTTATGTCATTGTTGGGCTCATAATGATGCAAAGGTAGGTAGGTATGCACCAGGAAGACCTTACCTGGACTTCGGACGTCTTAGGAAACATAATACAAATTTTATTTGAAGGTAAAATTTTTATATTATGTGTTCCGTTTGACGTCCGAAGTCCATTATGAGAGATTTGTTTGTTATCTCCTGGTGGATTGTATGAATGAAAAGCAACAATGTGAATTATAAACCAATATTATTTTTAATCACCATTTTATTATACCTTAGGTATTTTAATATACACAGGTTTTAAATATAAACAAAAATCTAGCCATTTAAGCACTGGCTAATTATACTAATAGAAAACTTAAGTAAGCAATCGTGCAATATCTTCATGAGTAATTTTAACCTGAATCAATTAAGTTTGACACACCGGTTTACTTAGAATCAATTGGGAACTTGAAATAATCTTGATAACGAATGCGCCGAGGACATTTCGTTATTAGATCTGATTTCTTTACGGTAAAATTTTCTGAAAGTTGATTCATGCCTCCAGTTTGCTTTAGACAATATGTCATTTATAGGATAATTTTCAAGCCAATTTAATGATGAGACAGCCGATCTAAAACTACCTGGAGAGGCTTGTATTCCAGCTTCAGATAGAACACGTTTTACCCAACCACCGATTATAGTTGGTGTGGCTGCTCTAACGGGATCTCTGGTAGTTATGAACAAATTTTTTAATGGACCCCGTCTTTCCTTTGATAAATTTTTTAACGTGCGGAGCCAATATAATGGATCAGTATTTTGATCTTGGGATGCCAACAAAATCCAACTGGATTGCTGGAAAGTCGCACTATCTGTCTTTGACCCGAACACTGGGTGTAAAGTTATGGAATCCCCATTATCTACAAAATGATCACAGTCAATATGCAAAAGGGATAGATCGTGTACCCGACGTCCCGAACATAATAATAAAATAGTCGCTGTTCGCTTAGACACCTCGAACAAACTACTGATGCAAGGAGTTTTATCTTTTAAATAAGTAATTAATTCCCTGGCGTCTCATGTGGGCACCTTAGGTGGCAATGGCTTTGCAATTGAAATTGCTTTCAAAATGTGTTTAACAATGTGGCTAGAAGAAATTCTAATATTTGAAGCAGTTTCACAAATAGAAGCGATAACGGACTTGTGCACAAGAATAGTTCTGTAAGCTAACTTTTGATTAAGATATAGATGTGCTAGATATTTCGCCACATCAGTCGGATTTGGTGTACGGAAATTTACATTATTTTGACTACACCACAAAGACCACTTACCCCAAATAGGTGTGTAAGTTTTAAGAGTTGAAGGTCGCCAGCAAGATAAAAGAAGATCTTTCTCTTGTGGAGACCAATTGCTTGTCATGGTGTCCCAGCCGAAATGAGCCAGGCTTCCAACTGCAGATCTTTGACATGAGCTGGTGGTAGGCCGGTCACCGTGTCCACTAAGGTCTTCTTCAGGTCTCTGATCTTCAGCGGTCGTGCCAAGGATCGATTCTTCAGGTCTGGTCGCCAAAAGGGTTTCTTCCACTTGGGTGCTACTATTATGTACCGACCTGATGCCGAGTTGAGGTGGTGAAGAACTCGTGGCAGCAACGCCGGTGGTGGGAACACCCATGCGAGGTCGTATCGCCAGTATCTGCTGAACGCGTCGTGATAACAGGCGTTGGAGTCTGAGGAATCTAGAGAAACGTAATTTATCACGACGTGTGCGGTTTGTGACGCGAACAAGTCTATGTCCGGTTTTCCCCAAATCTGAAATATCTTTGAAGTTGCTGCCACCTGCAGGTGCCACTCGCTGCCGGCGCGATTTCGCGACAAGTGGTCGGCTTCGGTGTTGTACACCCCTGGTAGGTGGTGAGGGATCAGTACAACATTGAGATCGTCTATCAGAGTCAACAATTCCCGCGTCAATTCCATCAATCGGTGAGATTTCGTGCCGCCTTCCTTCTGAATGTACGAAACCACTGTCTTGTTGTCGGTCTGTAGAATGATCCTGGAGTCCCGGAGGGCTCTGGATTCCTTCGACAACACAGCAATCACAGCATACATCTCTTTGAGATTGCAATGCCATTTTTTCTGGTCGGGTTGCCATGCACCTTGTATCTCGTTGTTGTTGACCAGGGCCCCCCACAGAGAGTCGGAAGCATCCGTGATGACAAAGTTTGTGGGTAGCACATCTGTGTGAATTGCCGTCTTTTGACCTACATTTTCCATCCACCACTCGAATTCCTGGCGAATGTCCTGTGTCAGCTGTACTGCTCCGAGAGGATTTCGACGCAGTACTTTGATGTGACATTGCAGCGCACGGCAATGCATCCTTCCCCGGTGGGTGATGAAGGACGCAAAGTTGAGAAGCCCTAAGAGGCGTTGCGCCTGCTTGAGGGTCCAACTGCCCGCTGCGAGTCTGGTCGAGAGGATCTGTCGAATTTTTCTTACCTTCTCTGGTGGTAGGGACTTGCGGTTTGTTTGGGTGTCCCAATCGATGCCGAGATATTCGATCGACCTCGTTGGCCTGGTGATCGACTTCTCGTGATTTACACACCACCCCAGACTGGACAAGAAGCGTACAGCTATGTTTAGATGCGTGCTGAGTACTTCCTTGTTCTGGTGGACTAATAAATAGTCGTCTAGGTACACGACGAGGCGCAGACCTTTTGTGCGAAGGTATTCTGCAGTCCAGTTTGTTATAGTAGCAAACATTCTGGGAGCAGCAGCCAGGCCGAATGGTAGACATGTCATCTGCAGAAGTTGACCGTCGTAGCTGATGCGCAAAAAGCGCCTGTGTTCTGTGCGTATTGAGAGGTGATAATAGGCCTGGCTGAGGTCCAACTTGACCATCCAGTCGCCTTGTTGTAGAAACGAAGGCATTTGTTGATGGTGGAAAAGATGGAAATGCTTTGGCTCCATGTATAAATTTAGTGCTTTCAAGTTGAATATCACTCGAGTTTTGCCATTGCTCTTTGTGATTATGAAAAGGGGGCAAATGAACGATGGGGTCGAAGGAGCAGGCTCTAACACTCGTTCTTGAATCATCTTGCGAATTTCTAGTGTAATTTTTTCCGAAACAGGGGTTTGAAATTTTGACAGGTTGTCCGAAGTAGGTAGAATTAAGGGCGGTGCCTGATTGAAGGGGATACGAGCTCCTGATATCATTTTTAAAATAGTTTTTGGAGGGTCGAAACGACTCCATATTTCTATATAATGCTGAAGACAGCCGCCCCAAAATCTCGGTATTAAATAGTCATTTATGCTTATGTCCTGCTCGCCTCCCGTTCTTATCTTTTCGCCCCCCCTTCTTTTTTGAAGAGAAATCGTAATTTCGTTTGTTTTCTTTTTTGTCGTTTCGCTTTGGTTTGTTTTGTCGCGAACGAAAAGTATTATCTTGGAAAGATGTCGAAGGCTCTAAAGATATCGGACGACTAGTTCCTGCACTGTTATTCTGTTTTTCTAATTTTTCTACACCGCCAATTTTTTGTAGGTAGTGCGATAAATTTTGAGGATTGAATATACAGGGTGATTGGAAGATGGGTGCAAAGCTTTAAGGCGAAGATAGTACAGGCAATTTAGAACCATTTAAGCCATGGTTGTCTTAGACGAAGTCTTACCACTTTTTTTTTACCAATTTATTAAGATTTTTTTCGAAAATTCCCAAAGTTTTAACTAAACTACTTATTTATGGCCAAATTGAATGATAAACGAATTCATTTTTATTGTATTTAATTAAAGTAATGTGTAAGCAATCTAGCAAAACATGTTTTAGGCCTCTGTGTCGTTAGACATTTTTTTTACAGATATTTAAAGTTCATAACAAATTTTAAAATTCATAAATACTTTTTGTAAACCTTATTTTAAAAATAACGGAGCGTGCTTTTTTTGTTCAAACCTTTTTGAAAACATGCTTGATAATCGCTCTTTCTTTTGAGGTAACATTTACGCAGATATCTTACAAATTATTGAAATTAGAACCAAAAAACCAATTTAAGGGAGAAATTTTAAATTTTAGGCAGTCTAAATAAAACAACATTTGAATTAAATTTATTTATGTTTCATGGTCAAAATGTTGTCCGTGATTCCTAATACAAGCCCGGCTCCGTCTTCTCACTTCTGTTGTTGTTATTTTCAACATCATATCTCCAGCTTCATTGTTTCAAACTCTGAATTCATTCTCTCTGTCAGTTCTTCTCTCGTGTCTATTTCAACATTCGTATACACCAGCTCCTTGGCCCGCTCGCTCACCAGATCTGACCCTGCTGGACTTTTTCGTGTGGGGCCGGGCCATGGAGCTGGTGTATACGAATGTTGAAATAAACACGAGAGAAGAACTGACAGAGAGAATGAATTCAGAGTTTGAAACAATGAAGCTGGAGATATGATGTTGAAAATAACAACAACAGAAGTGAGAAGACGGAGCCGTGCTTGTATTAGGAATCACGGACAACATTTTGACCATGAAACATAAATAAATTTAATTCAAATGATGTTTTATTTAGACTGCCTAAAATTTAAAATTGCTCCCTTAAATTGGTTTTTAGGTTCTAATTTCAATAATTTGTAAGATATTTGCGTAAATGTTACCTCAAAAGAAAGAGCGATTATCAAGCATGTTTTCAAAAAGGTTTGAACAAAAAAAGCAAGCTCCGTTATTTTTAAAATAAGGTTTACAAAAAGTATTTATGAATTTTAAAATTTGTTATGAACTTTAAATATCTGTAAAAAAAAAATCTAACGACACAGAGGCCTAAAACATGTTTTGCTAGATTGCTTACACATTACTTTAATTAAATACAATAAAAATGAATTCGTTTATCATTAAATTTGGCCATAAATAAATAGTTTAGTTAAAACTTTAGGAATTTTTGAAAAAAATCTTAATAAATTGGTAAAAAAAAAGTAGTAAGACTTCGTCTAAGACAACCATGGCTTAAATGGTTCTAAATTGTCTGTACTATCTTCGCCTTAAAGCTTTGCACCCATCTTCCAATCACCCTGTATATTCGATTGAGGGTGGAATTTTTTCTATGTCGTCGCGTATGTATTTACTTTTAACATTTTTCAATAACGATCGGCGCCGCGTCTCTATGACCTCAGCTCGCTTACCGCAAATAATTTGGAGAATATCATGAGATACCGTTTTATAAGATGACTCGGCACCAAACAATTCTTTTAATTTGTCATAGAGGTTAGTTGAAGATAATTGAACGTTTGAATTAGCAGACCAATCAATTAGTTTCTGTAATGCCGCGTTCACATGTTCGTTTTGAGTTAGGAAAGCATTAGATAACGCCGCAAAACTGCGTTCCATTTGAAACCATCTTAATGGTGAAAATGGATCTTCAAAACGCCGCAATTCTTCGTTCACTTTCAATTCGACAAAACTAGGAAAAGCTACATATTTTTTCTGTACTTCTGTGTAACGTACAGCATTCCAATCCGGGGAGTCGAACCTCTGCATTTCTGCTATTTTTGTTACACGTTCTGGATTTGCTTTAGGTACACTAGGTTCCTTAACGGAAACGTCTAAATTTGCAATATTTTCTAAGCAAGGGGTAAGCTGCGGCGGGCGTAAGAAATTTTCATGTAAATTGAGGGTAGGAACAGTCGATGTTGTAGGTAACACGGTGCCAATATAATTTTGCGTGGCGGGTAGGCTTTGTGCTAATGGAGCACTATTTGTGATCATATAATTTGTTAAAACATTATTAACATGACTCACCAACTGCTGGGATAGTAAATCAAACCTGCGATCCAGTTCGGAGTCTTGCGAGAGGGAGCGCTCGCGTACCTGACGGGGGCGTTTGCGCGGCGCTGGATCACCTACATCGCTCTCCGATGACACCGTATCACTTCCTTTCGATGACGATGAAGAACTCGAACTCCGTGTCCTTTTCCGCGAAGTATCGTTTGGCGCGATAGTTTCACCGTCCATTTTGTTTAAAATATACACAGTTCACGAGACGGAAAATTAATTTAAGTTATTAAAATACTAATCAATGAACTTTCTACTTTAATCTCAAAAGTTCTAAATTTAAAAATATATCGCTTTAATCGATATAACTGAAAATCTAACAAAGCTGCGCACAGTTCGGAAAACGACGCAACAATGACATAACACTTCATCATGGCGGCTTGTATGCGGTTTTTGAAAGTAGTTCACAGATATGACGTTGGGGGGCGCTAGTGGCGCGATTACGAGGCGGAAAGTAAGGAAATCTAGCAGCTGTTCATGGAACGGAGCGTGCACTCTCTCTCATAATGGACTTCGGACGTCAAACGGAACACATAATAACGTAACGACCCATGCTTCTAAAGTTGCAAATGCACAGAACACATTATACTTACTCCTATGTTTTTATCATGGACGTAATATATATATTACGTCCATGGTTTTTATACTGTGATACTCCTAAACATGTGTTGCCGTTTAAAAAAAACAACCTAGCCAAGTCATGGACGTATTAGATAGAAGCATGGACGTATTAACAGCCAAGTTCATTCATGGTTCATGGACGTAATATAGAAGTAAGGTTTGATTCATGTTCAGTCATTCAGTGACATTTTGAACACTTATGGTGCATTCCGAATTACGCTGTAACCAATTTGAACGTGTTTTCACCCATCCCCTATTAGCGTGAGCGCGATAACCATGTCCCGTAAATCGTCATAGATAACGCCATAACATACGCCATCTTGAGATAACGCCGATCATGCCCAAAATTAATATCATCGTGAGCGCTGTCAAAAATTACAGTTGTGCTGTTTTGTTAAAAGTCGTATCATATCTTTAAATAAACATGGCATTTTGGAAATTGTACTTCTAGCTACAACCGCCACGTAAATTAAATGTGAGTGCTGTGAACACTGACCTCTATTAATCAAGTACGCTGGACTAAATAAACTATACGAAATGACAGTTGTTTTTTGTGCTGATTCAAAGCGGGTCCCTGCCTGAGGTTCTCAGGAACTAAAATTCAAATAAATAAAAGTGTGATACCGCATTTACACAATCGTGCTCGCTATTCGCCTCGTGGCTCGACGAACGATTCGACGAACCATGGGCCTTCGCGAACTACTGTTCACACATTCGCGGGGTGAAGTATTTTCACAACGCGAGCCACAACGCGAGCACTCGAATCGCGAGGCGAGTCACGAGGCGAATAGCGAGCCCACTGTTTACACATGCGGGTTCGTTATTCGGCTCGTGGTTCGCCTCGCGGTTCGCGCGATTGTGTAAATGCGGCATCAATGTTCCATGTCGATAATGTGTCGATAAATTTCTTCAGACAGTGAGTTATTTTAAATTTACGTCTTTCAAATAGAAAATTAATGTCGCCAGAAATTTCTGCAATTAAATTAGCTAAAATAAATGAGCAAATATTAGTTTCTAATTTCAAAAGATAAATATTAAAAGTATGTAATGTTTATTTGTTTCCGAAGTAAACACCTAACATCGATATAAAACTTGCCATCTACAATGAACCTACTAGAAAGTAGAAAGCATTCTTACTTTATTTAAATATTTAATTTCAGATTTCCCACCGACTCAACTAAGCAGTTAAGGCTCAACCATAGTAGTTTTTAGGCTAAATTATAAGCCTATCCTCATATTTAAAGCTCACTGATCTGACCGTCATGCGCTATAACTTTACTAGGACACTATCCACTAGTTTATATAGCTGACGATAAGTAGATGGCGCCCTAATGAATTTTCAGGTAACCTTTGCAACAATTATTCTATTACTTAATTACTTAAAAATGATGCATAAAAATAACTGGGAGTGATTCGTTTTTTTTTTTCTCTTAAGTAATAAATTATGACTCTCAGTGGTTATAAAACGATGGCTATAGTTCATAAAAGTATTTTTTTATCAAATTTTAATAATATGTCCCATCTCTAAAATTAGTTCAAGGGACCCTCACGTTGCTATAGGCGCCAAAATGCCGAAAATAAAATGTCTTCATTTTGTCATCGATAGTATCAAGTCCAGCGTACTATTTTTTAATACGTCGCGTCAGTGGCTGTGAACGATTCAGCATAATTCGGAATGTAACATTTGTTTGTTTTGTGGTTTTGTCATCATTTGTCAAACTTAACGTCAAATCAAAATAAGTCAAAATGTCACGTCAAATGGCAGCGCTGATTTCAATAAAAAATATATTTATTGATTATTTACACGGTCGAAAAGTTGTACTTTCCGCCCTTTAATGTATTATTTAGGCTATCTACATAGTGCAATGTATTGTGAAAGATAGTTCATAATTTATATACATTTGTTCGCTAAAAGTATCAAAGCATCCGCAAATCATGAGTTCTTTAATTTAGCTAACGTATCAAAAGTTCGTTTCCGGTGTTTTATTTAATACCAGCAAACATGAAACGAGTAAGTTTAAAGATACAGGTTTGAATTATTTCACTACATAACCTCAACATCTATAAACAAATCTATTGCAGCACACAACATTTTAACTGGCATACCTTGGTAAGATGATACCACAGTGGATAACATTGGTAAGCCGTTAGATTCGTAGGTAGTTCAAGTCGATATCGCCCGATTACACTTCATTGGCAGAATGACTAATAATATTGCAGCTTGAACATGAACTCAACTGTGAACTGACTTATAATACTGTGAATTGATATAGCTAACAAACAAAATTATATGCTTCTATGTTGTTATTATTCACTACCGTACGCAAAATACACGCATCGACGTGGAGTTGCGGACACCAGCCCGTATTACATATTATTTACTACCCAAGTAATAATTAGGTATACTATTTGTCATCCTTGGGAATAAAGCAGCTTGGTAGCAGTAGGGTAGTGTAAAGTTAAGTGCTACTAACATAGGTTTTAGGGTTCCATACCCAAAGAGTAAAAACGGAACCCTATTACTAAGACTCCACTGTCCGTCTGTCTGTCTGTCACCAGGCTGTATCTCATGAACCGTGATAGCTTGACAGAAATTTTCACAGATAATGTATTTCTGTTGCTGCTATAACAACGAACACTAAATACAGAATAAAATAAATATTTAAGGGGGGCTCCCATACAACATACGTGTTTTTTTCGGTGTTTTTAAGCCATATTTACTAACAAAAGTTTGTTTTATACTTTATCTACATATTATGCTAGTTTATAAAGTATAATGTCTATGGGCCATTGTAGCTGGAAATAAATGTTGGTTATTATAAAAGACTATACTCCATTTGAAATAAGATTAGACATTTTAAATAAAACTTTTTACATGGCATTAAAAGCAAAAACGTGGTTACAATACCAACTGTACCCTGTAAGTGCCATTTGTCATCCACCAATGCAATAGAAGTCAAAATCGGTTGAACGGACAGTAAAAGAAGTTTATTTAAATGTCTAATCTGATTTCAAATGGTGTTTATGTAAATAGAAAATAATTCTGAATACCTATATACTTAAGTAAACTTAACCATGCTAGTGATGCATCATAGTAAAGACGCCAGCACATCGCGCTACCCGAAACTGTCAGATTTTCCCAATTAACTTTGAAACTTATTCTTTAGCGATAATATTGAAAATCTATTAAAGAAATTTGACAGATTGTAGTAGCTTGATGTGGTTGCGTCTGTACATGGATTCCTCACAACTGTAACAACTGATATTTGTGCCTACATACTTTGCGAATAAATATATCAATATTAAAAAACATAATTTCCTTGTATGTCATGTTTCAGAGACCGGAATTGCTGGTAAAGCTAGAAAGGCTGAATGTATACAAATGTAAAAAATGCCCACAAGTCTTCCCAAATAGGAGTGTCCTCATGAAACATAAGTCTTATCATGATAAAATTTTCTTATCACATGTAAGTTACAAGAATAATACCCCAGGATTTTGTAATATCTTGATTTAAAAGAGTTTCCTTTGAGTTTTTTCCGGTTCTTCTCCATAGAGCCTACTTTTTGGAATGGGCAACTAGCTTCAACTTTCTAACTGCCCAACTCCTTGACCATTCAAAAGTGACTGTTAATGGTTTAATTGAAATAAATTCTTTGAGTTTATTTACCTGGTATCACACCCAGCCCCCAACAGCCAGTTCAGCTCAGCCTCAGACCTTTCTTCTTTTGTGCCAGGAATATGAAACATTGTTTTTTTTTCAGGCCGGTAGTGCATATGTATCTGTAGAAAGGGCCAAAATATTCAAATGTGACAAATGCACCAAAACATTCTATAATAACAGAGTTTTTATGCTTCATAAGCTTATGCACATACAGGAGAATGTGTAAGTATTTAGTAACTTATTCTTGCAAAGCATGGTCCCCCCGGCTGTCATTTGTGGATCTTTGACATTTGTTATGGGTCATCAGGAGCCAAAAAGTCTTACTAAGGGGTATTGTGTTACCTAGTTACTGGTTTGTGGAGGTCAGATAGGATACTGTCCTGTCTGTGGACATATGTCCTGTCTTTGGTATTGTTCGTCGAATCGTTGAGCTCCTTAAGTTCTGAGTTGAGCTGCACGGTTACTGACAAATGCATGCACTGACTGGACAGGTCCGCTCAATCTGTGTGGTTCTTTCCTCAAAAGACCATTTCAGACACTAATCTACATGGTCCTCAAAGATTATGTCTGGATTTTTTATATACACATTGACATTGATGAATTTTATTTAGACAATGACATGAATATTTACTTTGTAAGTAATTTTTATTTTTTTTATTTAATTATTGTGAATGTGAGGACTATGTGGGTCATTTCTTTTTTTCTTTTTTCCTTCTTAGTTTTAATCATGATCTGGCAGTTTGAGTAGTTTATGCGGCCTACCCAAATGTCCTGTCTTTGGTATTGTTCGTCGAATCGTTGAGCTCCTCAAGTTCTGAGTTGAGCTGCACGATTTTTGACATTTGATTGATGACGCATGATTTTTGATTTTGGACCTGTCCAATCAGTGCACGCATTTGCGTGCACTGATTGGACAGGTCCGCTCAATCTGTGTGGTTCTTTCCTCAAAAGACCATTTCAGACACCAATCTACATGGTCTTCACACGATCTGACCAATAGTTTGTCTGAACTTTAAAAGAGACTGTGACTTCTGAGTGTGTTTCGGCCTTTCTTCTCAGAATAGTCAGTTAGGAAACGCCGACCTCATCTAGTTTAAAAAAAAATATGATTGACGTGTATAAGTGTTTGTACAAACCTACTTACAGAAATAAAATCATTTATCATTACTCCATTTATTACCGACTTTACAAAAAGGAGGAGGTACTATGTTCGGGTGTTTGTATGTTTTTTTTTTTTTGTATGTTTGTTCGTCGAATACGCCGCCAGTTGTCGACGGATTTTCAAAATTATTTTTTTGTTCGAAAGTAGATAGTTCTGAGGTGGTCCCATTGTCACCAAGTTAGGATCTGATGATGGGATCTTAGAGAAATCGAGGGCAACCCTCAAATTTTATAGGCTCACTTATTGTTTTTCGCATATTTTATGAAGTATCTTGTGTATTTGTGTATGGTTGTCACCATCTCAGGTAGCTGGGCTGATGATGGAAGGTACAACTCCTTAACAGTAAGAAGTTACTCGAACAGGCAAGGACTGTTTTTTTTAGTAAATTGTTTTGATGTTTGATAGGGCATTTGCCACATTTGGTCTCATGATCATCAAGTCATGACCTGATGCTGCAGTCAGGACAGTCTGCAGGGTACCTAACTCCTCGATAACTAACAGCAGATATATCGTGTTTAGGCTCATTGACAAGGGCTCGATGTGTGGATAAACGTACTGTTACTG
The DNA here is from genome assembly GCA_951800025.1 of Oligia strigilis. Lineage (NCBI taxonomy): Eukaryota > Metazoa > Arthropoda > Insecta > Lepidoptera > Noctuidae > Oligia > Oligia strigilis. Next base: position 3,803,283 of record OX637547.1, read on the forward strand.
AGGAACACCGAAGACCTGATGCTGAAGCCAGGAGCATCAGAAAAAGTACAAACCTTTAAATTACAGCACCGTAGTCGTGTTTGGGCTCATTTTAAACAGGACTAATTTTAAGTTCAATGCAATGTTGACATAAGTCTGGCCTGACGCTGCAGCCAGGATTATCAGCATCTAATCTAAAAACTAATAAAAGGAGAACTCCTCAACAATTAACGTCCCTGCATCGAGAAAAGGAATATTTTATAAAAAGGCGATGGGCAAGTTGACATTAGGCTATTGTAACTTAGATAAATTATAAATAGACCCACTAAAAAGCGACAAATAAAAACTTTTTAACAAAAAAAAAACCGACTTCCAAAAAAAACATTACAAACTGAAGAAAAAAAACACTACAAACTGAAAAATAACTTTAATTTCGGAAGTCGGAGGTAAAAACTAAAATACTGATCCCTAAGACACCGACTTCCGAAGTTATTTTTCAGTTTGTAGTGTTTTTTTTCTTCAGTTTGTAATGTTTTTTTTGGAAGTCGGTTTTAATACTGGTGCTCAGCTGCATCCGGTTAGACTGGAAGTCGACACTAACATAGTTGGGAAAGAGGCTAGGCAGATGATGATGACTCTCATAAACTTTTTTAAATTACTTTAATTTGGTGGAAGGGCTCGATTTCCTCGTCTTCTCTTTTTTTGCCTAATTTTTATGTTTTCCTAAAGCCTTGACATTCTATATGTTCTATTTAACAGTATTATTGTTGAGTCAGGCTACGTAAATGAAGCTATCAAAACATTTATAGCTTCATAAAAACTTCACTAGATTTAAGACCTGTAAAGTAACTGCCTTTTCTTTTTCAGGAGAAATGTAAGAAAAAACACCAAGTTTCTGAACCATGATATTGTGAAACCCTACAAGTGTCCAGATTGCGATGTTAGTTATGCTGCGCAAAGTACTCTTGATGAACATTCCATTCTCCACTTGCCATTCCCTCACATATGTGAGTGTGGCATTGGATATTATAAGGAACAGGATTTGAAATGCCACATGAAATTGGTACATGGAACGAAAATTAAACTGGAGCCGACTTTGTCGCAAAATTTAGATCCACAAGAGGAACAAGTAAGGCTTCAAGGTAATCCCCAAAGAAAGCTTCAAGATAAAACCCATAGAAAGTCTCAAGATCAACCCCTAAGAAAGCCTCAAGATTAACCCCTGAGAAAGCCTCATGATCAGCCCCTGAGAAAGCCTCAAGTTCAACCACTAAGAAAGTCTCAAGAACAACCCAAAGCCTCAAGATCAACCCCAAAGAAAGCCTCAAGATCAACTCCTAAGAAAGTCTCAAGATCCACCCCAAAGTAAGCCTCAAGATCAACCCCTGAGAAAGTCTCAAGATCAACCCCTGAGAAAGTCTCAAGATCAACCCCTGAGAAAGTCTCAAGATCAACCCCTGAGAAAGTCTCAAGATCAACCCCTGAGAAAGTCTCAAGATCAACCCCTGAGAAAGTCTCAAGATCAACCCCTGAGAAAGTCTTAAGATAAGCCCCAAAGAAAGTCAAAATCTAAATCCAAGAACCCAACAACAAAAAAGAAACCATAAACTGGAAAGTTTAGATGAAAGGTGATTTCGATGAAACTAACGGCAATAAACAAAAAACAGAGTGGAATGTATCAAACCCAGATAATTTTAGACATCAGAAAGATTTCCGCTAGTACCTAAGTATGAATGTACTGAATGTAAGAAAATATTAGCTTGCAAACAACATGTTATTACACATTATCGCATACACTCTGGAGAAAGCCCATATGCCTGCCATTTATGTCCGAAAGCGTTCAACCAGAACGTCACACTAATAAAAACTTTTTAACAAAAAAAAAAAAACCGACTTCCAAAAAAAACACTACAAAGTGAAAAATAACTTTTATTTCGGAAGTCGGTGTCTTTGGATCTGTATTTTAGTTTTTGGCCACCGACTTCCGAAATAAAAGTTATTTTTCACTTTGTAGTGTTTTTTTTGGAAGTCGGTTTTTTTTTTTTGTTAAAAAGTTTTTATTTCTCGCTTTTTAGTGTGTCTGTTTTAATGTATCTAAGTTACAATAGCCTAATGTCAACTTGCTCATCGCCTTTTACAAAATATTGCTTTTCCCGATGCAGAGACGTTAATTGTTGAGGAGTTCTCCTGGTATTCCACCATCAGCTCCATTTCACCATTCGCATTGTGACGAGCATAACTTGCTTAGCAATCATATTAAAGTAAGTAATCGAATCGCAAACCGGGAAATACTTATTATTGAGTAGTTCCGGTGGCCATCTGTGGTCTTCATCATTAGTTCCACTTCACCAAATGATGCTTTCCGAGAGCAAATGCACGAGTTACTACAAAAAATACCCAAATCGCTATAGGTGTGCCTATAATACTTGAAGAGTTCCTTCGATTTCTCCAGGATCCCATCATCAGATCCTGACCTGATGACAATGGGACCACCTGGAAAGTATACCCTTTCAAACAAAAAAATAATTTTTGAAATCGGTCGAGCCGTCTCCGAGTAATCGGGGAACATACATAAAAAAAAAAATAAAAAAAAAAAAAAAAAAAAAAAAAAAAAAGGTTCCGACGAATTGAGAACCTCCTCCTTTTTGAAGTCGGTTAAAAACACATATAGAGAGGCACCTGAACAAAGAGAAGATCTACAAGTGCAAACATTGCCCTAAAGGTTTTTCCATGCCATACCTCAGGGATCGTCATGAAATCATACACAGTGCGATAAAGGCTCACGAGTGTCCGTACTGCCACAAGGGATTCCACGATCAGCCCGCGTTGATACGCCACAGCACACACGGGACAAGACAAGCCATACTGCTGCCCTTACTGCCCTAAAACATTCTGTGACGTCAGTGGCCTCGGAGTTCATAAACTACGTCACGAGAAGAAAAAATAGTTTAAGTGTGAAAGTTATATGACATTTTATAAACGAGCTGATGTAAAGTCACACATGGTGGTGCACATTCAGGAACGAAACTACGCATGTGACTATTGCAAAAAAGATGTTTAACTCGCAAACGTAATTAAATTTAATGATGCATTTACCGAGGCAGATGATTAAAAATAAACATTTCGTATGTGAGGAGTGTAACAAGAAGTTTCTCACACTCACAAGGAGTGTATAAAAAGCTATAATATAAGGACCGCGCGCAAAACAAAACAAGATGCTCAAAAAAAATTCGAATGTAAAGAATGCTCGAAACAGTTCATCCGTAAAGACAGTTTACGGAGCCGCCATGTGAGTTTCCATTCGAGTATTCGTTGTGATAAGTGTTCGCGGTATTTTATAACTCCGACTCACTTCGAGGGACACGTGACATCCATATTTTTTTAACTTGCTTACATCTCTGATTATTTCCGACGTCCATGTGGAAGTCAACTATACCATACAACATTATACTATGGCACTTAGCAATAGTGTAGCTTTCAATCAGTGAAAACATTGTAATCGGACACTTCAGGAGATCTCTTATAAAGACACAAACAATGTTACCTCTTTTTTTATTAAGCACAGGTAAATTAATTATTATTAAGTTTCCACCAAAATATTGTAATTTTTTTTTATTTTTTATTAAGGCAAGTTACCTAAGAATCGTTGATACGTAATGCGCTTCATTATCTCATTCTGGAGAATTATTGGTACATCTAGATAATAAGAATGACTGATTATATTATTCCTAGTTAGGTATTTATTATTAAGAATTAATTAGATGTAAGAGTAATTTCTTGTCTCGTGTTCTTAAGGTGCCACTAGTCGATATTTTTTCCATACAAATTTCGGGAGAGTATTACTCCACTGTTTGACATTTTGCATCCAAAGTTAAACATGATATCGTTTTGTCTTATTATTAATTATGTCTGTACGGAAACAACAGTAAAATAAAAAGCCATTAAAAAGTTATGAGCCAATAAAGATTCGTTTTTCTTGCTATTTTTAACGTAACTTTGGGTAAATAAGTAACACACGCAAAACATTGTGCTTACCTACGGGTGCTTGCAAGTAACGGTATAGGGGTCGTGGTATTTAAAGTTTCTACGGTAATTAGTTTGGCATTACAAAGAAAAAATCCCTTATCACGTAAAAACAATTCCTTAATTGAAAATATTCAAAATAAAATTTCTGGTTAAGTAGTGACAAAAAAATTAGGTTGCATATTATATTCTTAAAGAAGGATGCATGCTAAAAACAACAGGCTGGATCTGGATCTGTGCTACTACTGCAATAATTATGTTCGAAAAATACCTATGACTGCTGAACAACGTAAATAACGCGATTTATGTTGTTGAACTGTCAAAACGAATGCCATTGCTACTGTTAGTGTCCAAACACACTATACCGAAGGTACGCGACCGAAGTTCCATCGTTCCGACGTATTCAGCTGATATGATATGACACACACCATAAAGTGCCGAACTTATCTACGCGGCAGAAATTCAGTTGCGCACACGCGGGGCGCGGTGCGGGCACCACCTGCCTCCCTCCCGCTGCTCCTCGGATCATCTTCGGCAATCGAACCGAACTTCGGTCGGGTCGCGTATAATGTGTGCTCTGCAGAATGTTGCCGCCGAATTGCCGCTGAACATACCGAAGTTCGGCTGTAGGCTATAACGCAACGTAATTTCGGCATAATGTGTCATTCAAATAGCATTGCAGGCGTAATCATACCGAAAATTCGGTCGCGTCCCTTCAGCATAGCGTGTTTCTAGACACTTAGAGAGTTAGGTACCTACGCAATAACACCGTTTAGTGTCTAATAAAAAAGGTTTCTAAGATCACGGTGGCCATTGCTGAATTAAAAGTAATGACTAAACGATGATTTATTAAAAAAAAAGTAACATCCGTAAAACAAATAGACCTTTCGTTTTTTAAATCAGTTAAAAAAAGCGAAACATCTGCCACCCGCCAATAAATCGAAATAGGAACATACATAATTAACAACCTAACAATAAATAAAAAAAAACTCAACTGAAATAAATAACAGCCGCGCAGAGCCGCCATTTGAAAATAATGAATCATTAACTTTATCCTAAGCACGCTATCGGTCATTTTGTATGTGAATATTAATTGATATTTCTTGGAAAGAGATAAGCAAAGTGCGTCCACCGATGTTTCAATTAGGTAATTCCGTTAATTTTTTTTTCTGTTAATATCTATTTCGTGCTTACAATCGTCTCTTTAGCCTATGGGCCTATAGTTATCTACCTATCCAGTTAATATATTTTTAACACCAATTAAATGTTTGTAGATAGGTTAGGTACATACCTATTCAGCGCCGGGCCTGTAAGGTTTGCCGCTCCATAAATTAACAGAAAAATGCCAAAAATAAGTTCAAAAACTAAAAGCCGATTACTGAAAAAGCACGCTCTAAAAAATATGAAAAAAAAAGTTGAATGAAAACTAAAACCCGACTACTGAGAATTGAGAAACCTCCTCCTTTTTTGAAGTCGGTTAAAAAGGGTGAAACAAGAAAGTACCTTCCCGTGGTCGCATGCTACCATAGCTTATAAGTATGTTTGTACAGCGGCATCGGCATGCGACCACGCACGGGAAGGTACTTTCTTGTTTCATCCTTTTCAGTAGTCGGGTTTTAGTTTTTAAACTTTTTTTATGTGTGTGTGAGGCTGAGCCACACGGTGCGGTGCGGCGCCGCACCGCAAAGATTTCGACCAATCGGCGGGCACCCTTGCCGAATCGGCGGGCACACAAGCAGCTCGTTGGCCGCGCCTTGGGTGGGGACGGGGGTGAGGGGGGCGGGGTTGCCTACTGTTCGCATCGCACGTACCTACTGAGTTATGACAAAGCGCCCCCGCCCCTCCGTCCCAACGCTCACTTACCTAAGGCGCGGTCAACTAGTTACGGGGGCGGACTATAGTCCCGAGTCGCGATGGAGTCCGACCGACGGACATTCCGCCGGCCCCGCGTCTTGATGCCTATCAAACTAACAACTGAGTTTTAGTTTTAATTTTTATTTTATTACTTCATGACTAGAAGTAGAAAGTCTAAAAGAAAGGCGCACAAAGCTGAGCGCGAGGTGCGGCTTGCACCGCCCCTCGCAGCTCCCGCCCGGGCCCTAGGGTAAATACGCCACTGTAGCTATCTACTTAATTAATAACTAACATCAAAGCACATTTATCAGACTTCCCAAAAACAATTTTCTTTGTTCTATGCTGCAATAAGCTCAACAGTAAGTAGTTACGTCGTATTGATTTGTTGATTAAAAATGGCTCATTCATGATGTTATCTAAAGTACTTACCTACTTAGGAAAAAAATAAGTAGGTAATTAAAAATAGGTCTGGGAAAACGGAAACGAGTAAATCATGACGTCAATTAGATAACTGAAATGTAACATAACGCCAACGTACTTATCCCCATTCATTTGTTTCCTAATCAGCAGCAAAATCAATAACGTTGGAGTTTGCTGGGGTCTTGGTGGGGCACCGCCGCGTCGCGCCGCACCGGCCGCGCCGCTCGATACGCGCGGCGCGCACGTACCGTGCGTCACACACCTCACTCCTCAGATCACAGCCATCCCATTTCACCATCAGTCCGTCATTGTGTATCATTAAAAGTAAAAAAAAAAATCTTAATAAAATAAAATTTAAAAAAGTGATTGTGTATCAGTGATTTGCCAATGAAACCCGGCTTCCGTTGACGTGGGCCACCTGTATAACATCGAATTTGTTAACTAATAAATAATAAACTAAATAGTTCATGCAGTGCTATTTGCCCTAAAATATTGAATAAATGAATCTCGTAAAATCACGTCCGTGTTCGGTAAAACCCCGAAAAAATTAAAATAGTTTTAACACTTTATTTACACACTGCCAAAATCGGTTAAAACAGTAATAGGTTCGTTATTATTTCCCAGCGAGTATTGTAATCAGTTTTAAATATTGTTAACTTAGTAGGTACAGCCGGCAACAACAATACGCTTCAGAATGAATGAGATTGATTTAATCAAGGAGGTTGAAAAGCGCCCAATTTTGTATGACAAGTCCGTGAGCGGCTTCAATAAAACAAAGCTTAGAGATGATGCCTGGAAAGAGGTTCAAGTATCACTCCACGTTTCTGGTAAGTTTACATTTTCAAATCTTTTTGTTTATGACAACGCTGTATCTTATCCAAATCTCAGTTTCCAAGACGATAAACTAAAAGCTTCTTACTTTACCTACGTTAGGTGAATGCCTTATTTGAATCTCACCATTCCTCATTATTACACGTGTACTATTCGACTTCTGATCATAATAAACAACCCTGGAAAAACAGCGAAAACATTCAACAGTGTGGTATCCGTCAGCCGACGCAATACTATGTTATGTTTTTGTTAGCAAGAATGATTATATAAGTCAACTAGCTTCCGCCTGCGACTTCGCCCGCGAGGTATGTTGATAAAAACTATCCTATGTCCTTCCCCGGGATACAATCTATCAAATTAAAATTTAAAAAAAAAATCTCTGCCAAATTTTATCGAAATCCGTTCAGTAGTTTAGGCGTGAAAAGGTAACATACAGACAGACAGTTACTTTCGAATTTATAATATTAGAATGGGTGGTTAGCAAACGCTCCGTTGCCGGTGATCTAAGAATCAAAGAGCCAATTTGTTTACCTACCTACCTATTTAAATTTTTACCTTGTGTAATGCATATTATGTTTTCCATCGCAGAAACGGAATGCAAGAAACGGTGGAGGTCTCTCCGCGATTCGTTCATAAAGCTGCAGAGAACGCATGGAGGACGTACAAGGTGGCCTTACCATCAGCATATGAGGTTTCTGCTGCCGCATATAGAGCCCAAAGACAATGGGTGAGAACCTATTTCTATTGTTTATTTATATACTTTTATGACTTTTTATTGGAATATTTTTGAAGGCGCTTGTGGCTAAGTAATAACAGCCGCACGGGTCGATCGACCTGGTTAAGCTACGCTTGTCGCAGTTGGCCCGTGGTTAGGTGACCATCTTTACATACCAAGACCCCTCCGTGCCTCAGAAAGCACGGTAAACCGTTGGTCCCGGCTGTTATCTTTGATAGTGGTTACTTACTGGTCGTCAAATGCCCGAAAGTCTAACAATTTTATTAGTCTTACCAAGGGGTATCGTATTACCCGGTAACTGGGTTGTGGAAGTCAGATAGACAGTCGCTCCATGTAAAATACTGGTATTCAGCTGCGTCCGGTTAGACTGGAAGCTGACCCCAACGTACGGTAGAAGTTAGGTGTAGGTACCTATATCATATTGTTGGAAAAAGGCTCGGCAGATGATTTATAAACTTTTATAATGGTGTATATGGTGGTGAATGATTGATGCTAACTTACGAGTATTGGCACTGGAGAACGCTGAACTACAACATTCCCTACCTACCTCACTTGTCATTATAAGGCTGAACGCTTAATTAGAGCTAAAGCATCAGAAGATTATATAATTCTATATGTATCTATAGGAATTTGGTAGAAAACACTTCTAATTGACTTTTAACCGTTTATCATTTTCACATCCACAGAACAACCGCGGTCAAAAAAGAACCCGAAGATTCAGATAATGAAGAAGATATACGTCAAAGAGCGCTACAATGCCAGCCGGACCTACATTACAGTCAGGACATCAAATACGAAGAAGAAGACGACGACAACTCCCAACCGTCGCCCAAGAAAGCTCGTCAGAACTCCACTGACGAAGAAGTGACCGCTTGTACCTGTGACAGATCGGACCCTGACGAACTTTTCCTCATTAGTTGTGCCCCCACACTAAAACGGCTGAATCCTAAACAGAACGCGTTTGCTAGACTTAAAATCCAACAAGTATTGTTGGAAGCAGAATTCGGATCTCAAATGGAAATTCCCTACGTGACACCGGCAAGTGATTGTGATTTCGATGCGGTTGAATAAGGCTGAATGTGAATAGATTCCCGGGTTTTAATAGATATTATAAATAGCACATAGATTTTATTGCAACAAATATACACGTTAGGAAGATTTACAACATACGTTTTAAGAGCATTTTTTTATGTACCTAAACGAAAGAAGAGGGCAAAGAAGTTAATCCAAATTAGAATCCCTACAAAATTTCCGTTTATGCGTGATATTTAAAATTATTTATTGCATTTTTTTCCTCCCAGATGGTTTGACAAAGCTTATAATGGACCATAGTTTGTTACTGACTGTCTAATGTAAGGTTTTATACCATACATCTTATTTGTGACGCTATTATCTTTCTTCTTCACTTTGCATTGTTTATTTTCGTTACCAACAAGCACATATCTTATGTCTTTAAAGTGCATAATTTTATAACATCATAACGCTTGTGCAGTTTCTATTTTCTTATTAGATCTAGATATTATACACTTTACTTTCCTACTTCACAGGTTAGAGTGATGACCTAAACGGTATAGGCACCCTGTCTAGGTTTTATGTTATCAGTATGGATCTTGTTCAGTATCTCTTTCTTCCCATGTCTTAATCCCACATGGTGAGGTTAAGGCCATTTGTCTTCCTGTTATTCACATGCAAACATATATTATTATTCTTTTGGCGAAAGAAATGCCTATAAGTCAAAATAAGGAGGGTATTAGAACAGTCCCTTGGTGAACTCCTTATCAATCTCTATTGATTAGCTTAAGTCTACTCTCTACGCATCGGAACCACATAGTTCTCCAGTTTTCGGTAATAATGTTGATGTATTTATCAGATGCACTAACTCCTTCTAAAGCCTTTACCAAATATTTGTATATAGGGACCCAGTTAAATGCCTTTTTGAATGTCGTCTATTCATCTAGCTTTGATTACATTCAACAAATCGAGAATTTTAGAGCTTTCTTCTGTTTGAAACCCCTGAAAACTTTTAGTTAATTAGGTCTCTTTGTTTTAAGGTTATAATATTAAGATTCATAATATAAATCAACTGATACCTCATTTCTGAAGAAAAGAAGCGCATGAATCATAATGTTATTTAAAAGTTGGTTCATAACGTTTGCGTAAATAGGTTTAGAGTTGGAGAATTAACGAGTTTTGCTTGAAGATTTAATATTAATGTTAAAATTCAAGTGGCGGTTGGCGCCAATTTCAATTGCATTTATTAGTTTTATCAAATAAATATAATTAAATATGAATAATATTTGCAAAATAAATCTTATAAAATAAGGCGCGTTTTTTTTTGCAATATCTTATCTTTACCTGCATAAACAGGGTCAAATAATATGAGTTAGCGAAACTCCATAGACCTCACGGGTATCGGTGTTTAAACAGGATAAAACTAAAAAAAAATATTTGGTTATATTTGTTTGGGATCAGCGACACCATATAATTACCTACTTAAAATATCAGTTTAGTCGTAAACATCTGATCTTTTTTTTTGTTTCATCGCGTTTAGAACACGTATAAATTAGCTGTAAGTTTCCTGAATAGAATGAAATTACGTGTGCGAAGTTTCGCTAGCTAATTTAATTTGACCTTGTATAATGTTCATCCATCATCAGTTTTAAGCACCTGTAGTAGGTACAGACGCCAGCATATCAAGCTACTACAATCTGTCAAATTTCTTTAATAGATTTTCAACTTTATCGCTTAGACATAAGGTTCAAAGTTGATTGGAAAAATTTGACAGTTTCGGGTAGCTTGATGTGCTGGCGCCAGTACATACTTTTACCTAACCTATCTACATACGGCACTTTATGGCCAGTCGATGTTTTTCCAGTGAAGAGAACTTACCAAAACAGAAAATGGACATCTGTATTCCCCAAAGACACATTTTCCCTATAAAAATATGGTTACCTAGATAGAAGAGCGGTGGCCGTCATAATATAGTAACGGCCGTCATGAAATCCTGATATTTTCACTAGTATTTGACACTCAGCGCCCCGCGGTTTATCGGGATAAAAAGTATCCTATGTCCTTTCCCGGGACTCAAACTATCTCTATACCTTTCATATAAATCGGTTCAGCGGTTTAAGCTTGAAGAGGTCAACAGACAGACACACTTTCGCATTTATAATACTAAGCAGCGCCCCGCGGTTTCACCCACATAAGTGTCCATCCCGTGGATATCGGGATAAAACTATCCTATGTCCTTTCCCGGGACTCAAACTATCTCTATATCACATTTCCTCTAAATCGCTTCAGCGGTTAAGCGTGAAGAGGTAACAGACAGACAGACACACTTTCGCATTTATATATTATACGGTCCGCTCGTGGCCATTTTCTCCCTAGCTGGCGCTGAAGTCAACATTTTTAGTTTATTTTGTTTTATGTACTCTCTATGTGATTCAGTAATTGGAACATTAGTAAGTCGTAGTCGTCGGAACATACATAATTAACATAATGGAAAAAACCAACAGAAATTTCCCTGACCTAGGAATTCATTAATTGGTTTACAGCTATACATATTTAGTAAAACGCATCGTTTTGATCATGGAAAGTAACTAGAATAATTAAAATCTGCATACAATAGATATTTAGATATTGTAATATTAATTAATCTTCAATTGAGGTAAAATGTGATTGTTACGTGATTTACTGCTGATACAAAAGACCATTTAGGTACCTACCTAGTACATACATAGGTGGATAAAATATTACAAAGGACGGTGACGACCACAATCACAGACCCAAGTATTTATTTATATTTTAAATTCCCGTAGTTTTACGTTATTTTTCCAGGTTAAGCTACGCTTGCCGCGGATGGTCTGTGGATGGGTATGTGAAGATGGTCACATACCGTGACCCCCCGTGCTTCGGAAAGCAGGTCCTGGCTGTCATTCGTGGATCTTTGAGAGTCGTTACGGGTAGTCAGAAGCCCGATAGTCTTACCAAGGGGTATCGTATTACCCAGTAACTAGGTTGTGGTGGTCAGATAGGCAGTCGCTCCATGTAAAATACTGGTATTCAGCTGTATACGGTTAGACTGGAAGCCGACCCCAACATAGTTGAAATTGTTAATGTTCCAAAAACCTGTGAAACATTGCTGAACTTAGCCGTACCTGTGTTACAGGATTTAGTAGTACACCTGGGCTGTAACAGGTACCAGCACCACCTAGCTCAGGAGTCAGGCCTACGATTGAAAATGTTACTTACCTACACTTTTTGAAGTGAAAACTTCTCTAAGCGCGTTAGGCATTTTTTGAAATGGGAAAAAACCCTTGCCGACTCGTAGTCACACCAGATAATCACACCAGTATGACAAACAGGATTTTTTTTCTCGTTTGTCACACCACTGATTTTTCCACACCGTTTATTCCTAACTAGTGCTACCATTCAACTTGCGATTACCGACACCACGCCACGTTCGGATGTGTTCGGCTGTCCTCGGGATGGGCGGTGCAAGCGTTGCGATAGCACCGGGCGCCGTCATGGGAGAGGCGCTGAAATTCACCGAAGTGCGAGTAGTGCGACCACCAAGCACCAGTCATTGATGATAGTAACTTACTATAAAGCCGATCGTACACAAGCAAGCAAAAGCAAGCAAGCAACTGCATATGCGAAAAAAAATCAGCTGTTCCCTACATTTTAACGAGTTATGCGAACATAAATTAAAATTACTTAATTAGAACAGCTGATTTTTTTTTCGCGATTTCAGGTTTGTTCCCATAGTAAAAGTTGTTCATAATGATGAGTACAATGACCTCTTAAGAGGTTTTGGGTTAATTTGTAGCGGTATCTACAGCGCCACATGGAAACAACGCGTCATACTACGTCACGCAAATCCTACATCGCGCAAGCAGAGTTTACCGCGCAATTAGCATAGATACAACGGCCCGACATGAATCATTGGGCAGTTGCCCGCCAGACATAACACCCGTCTGGTCGGAGGATCCTCCCTTTTCAATAGAGTATGAGTGAACTTTACACCCTGTTCCTCATGCCTCTATACTGGTGACCCCGAACATGGACGTCAGCGCAGCCTTCGTGCAAATACTACAGCGTGACGTCATCATCATCACTCCCGCAAGCTTTAGAGCGGCGAGTCACCCAGCCAGCCAGCTTCCACGGCTTCAACGGGAATCCTGACCACCAGCATGCAGCGACCGCGCATTCCTGGTCATCACCCTCAGCCTCATCAGCAACCTCGGCACAGCACACTGCACTTTCGGCCAGTCCACAAGCAGAGCCCTTGAAATACGCTCTCCTGGTCGATGCCAGCAGTCAGCCTCAACCCGGCGCTGTACCACATCCGACGCACTGGACCATAACGCAGCGCCACCCCGACTCACTGGGGACATCTTCGCAGACAGTTCCGACTCACCGTGAACTATGCGGCAAACCGGTTCCGACTCACTGGAACCCCAGCTGGCCTGGCAAGCATCGCAAGATACAAGACTCAGCCCACTATCGACCTCCGGTCTCCGGGGGGGAGTGATGTAGCGGTATCTACAGCGCCACATGGAAACAACGCGTCATACTACGTCACGCAAATCCTACATCGCGCAAGCAGAGTTTACCGCGCAATTAGCATAGATACAACGGCCCGACATGAATCATTGGGCAGTTGCCCGCCAGACATAACACCCGTCTGGTCGGAGGATCCTCCCTTTTCTATAGAGGTTGAGTGAACTTTACACCCTGTTCCTCATGCCTCTATAAATTCATTAACACCTTGTATATCGTTGGAACATGGTACATAGAGGGGCGGGCGCCACGCCTAAAAAAATTCTAGGGCCGCCGCTATTTACCTACTCGGTTTTAAATTTAAATCCGATATGTCAATGAGTGATGGCAAAGTATTCTGTTTGTGTTCTGTTTTCACTTCTGTCGGCACTCCGAGTGCCATTTTTTTTTCTTTAACATAAAACTGCTACCGGCTACTTAACAGTTTAAGAAAATTAGACATTTCTACACTCATCTCACTCCAGAACTCCAGATGTAATCATGACATGATCGTTTTGATTGAGTTAGGTATGAATTTCTCACCATTATACAGGGTGAATTTTCCAAGTGGGCGTGGATGGCCAAATCCGAAACTATGAGCAATAGCGAAAAGTACTCAAAAGAGTCACGAGCTCGATTTTGATGAAAACTAAAACTGCATCATTGGATTTTTGAAAAATCTATATTTCTAGCCAGGAATCGAACCCTATGATTTTGAAAAAAAACACACTTTATTAGTACACCATTCGATAGTGTCGCTGATAAGGATCGAATTCTGGGAAGTAATGACATACGGGAAACTAAAGAAAAGACAAAATAGTTTTTTTTTATGTTAAGTACCTACATATTGCGACTGTTATTACTTAGCCACAAACCCCTCTAGCACAGTATAAGGATATATCTTTATACTGTGCCTCTAGCCCCTGAATAAATTGGAATATGGTCAGGAAATGAAAATTAGAATGAAGGGTTGTGCTTGTGTAGGGTTTGTTCAAAATGATGACCATTGTTTTCAATACATAGCTGAATTCGATGTCTCAAGGATTGTACTGCATTCAAAATTTGAATTTAGAACATACATTTAGAACATTGAGATTTGAGCATTATTTCGAACAAGAGGTAGGTACAGTCAACAGCAAAAGTAGATGATCACAATCAGAAATTCAATTCGCGTCAGAACTGTGTGGCGTCGAAGTGATTGAAAAGTATGTGATTGTAAATTATACCAAACATTTACTACTAGTGCAGCTGCCATATATTCGTGATCAGTTTTGACTCCTATGGAATTTCTGATTTTGATCATCTACTTTTGCTGTTGACTGTACAGGATGTTGATGTCGCCGGTACATTGTCGGTATGAATACTTTAAAATATGAAGCGGTTTATTAAAATCCTACATTTTCCCTGTTTGCCGTAGATATGTCATTACTTCCCAGAATTTGATCCTTATTAGGGACACTATCGAGTGTGGTGTAATAATACAGTGTGTGTTTTTTTAATCAAAATCAACGGCTTCGATTCCTGGCTAGAAATATTGATTTTTCAAAAATCCAATGATGCAGTTTTAGTTTTCGTCAAAATCGAGCCTGCTACTCCTTTGAGTACTCTTCGCTATTCGTCATAGTTTCGGATTTGGCCATCCACGCCCACTTGAAAAATTCAGCCTGTTTATCTGGCGATTTGTGCCTCATTGATTTCAGTAGGCTCGCTCTCAATTGCATAGCCTTAAGACAGTCGATCGAAGTTTAAAGTTTTTCGCTAGTTCGTGAAAGGAAGACCATCTACCTATTATTTATACATCGTGACCCCTCCGTGCCCCAGAAAGCACGTTAAGCCGTTGCTGGCTGTCATTCGAAGATCTTTGACAGTCGTAACGAGTCAAAAGTCTGACAACGTCTTACCAAGGGGTACCCAGATCGTATGTTTGATACTCAGCAATTAAACTTTCCATGAATTTACATAGAGTTCTTACAAGACTGTGTACAACACCCTATGGTTTCAGAACGTTTTATTGAGGATTCATATCATGGGTATACCTAGTTATAGTCTTGTATGCAACTGTACATAATTAGGTAGGTATTAAAACACTCATGTCAACTCAGTGATAAACCTACATTCCTGTTCCCACTATACAACAGTTGCATAAATATCTAATATCAACAAATTTATGTTATACCTACCTACATTAGCATATTTTACAAAGGAAAGAAACAGAACATGAATATTAGGTACTTCATTCGATTTAACACATAAGCAATATTAGCCATATAAACACAAACAGAATAACATAGTTATCAGCAATAATCAAGATAATAATGTCAATTTAACTTACATAAACATGCATGGTAGATAGTCAGTCGCGATCTTTCACAAGCAAGCAGTGAACTGATGATCATATTATTATTTCAATCCATTTTACAATAAAGGCAGAACTACCGCTATGCAACGTGATTCCCTTACATTGGCTTAAGTATTACGAACATGGGACCACACTGAGAGTCTGTCATGTATCGTCAAACAGTTGTAATCAAAGCCTAGTCTTCTTCAAAATTGGCGGTAACCCCGTTTTATAGTCTTACGATATTCCCGGTAGGTACCTACAACATTGCCGTCCATTCTGAGGCTAATCAGAGATGGTCATTCTTAATTGCTAAATAACTTCTAACATAGGTAATAATTAACAAATCCTTATCTATTTTAAAACTTAATAAGATTGTTTAGCAATTTAGTATCTATATATTTATCTATAGTCTTTCTTTATTAGCACACTAACTAATATTGTAAAGGCGAAAGTTTGTGAGTGTGTGTCGTGTGTGTTTTTATATGTTTGTTACTTCTTCACGCTCAAACGACCGGACCAATTTTGATAAAATTTTGTATGGACGGAGGTAGCTGACACCCTGGATTAACATAATTATAGGCTACTTTTTATCCCGATATTCCCACGGGATCGACACTCATGCGGGTGAAACCGCGGGGAGCTGCTAGTCTAAAACAACTTATTACTTTAAAATTGCAATACTTATATCGGGGGACATATTATTATTATTAGTTAGGTACTCTTCTTGTAATTCTAAGATAGTAAACATTTGCTTTGATTAAGTAGATGTAAAACCACAATTTATAATGACTTGTTCGACAACTCTAGAATCTTTGTTTCAATTAAAGAAATCAAATTTATTGGTACCTACTAATATTATAAAGCTGAAGAGTTTGTTTGTTTGTTTGGTTGAACGCGCTAATCTCAGGAACTACTGGTTCGAATTGAAAAATTATTTTTGTGTTGGATATTAAATGAAACAGCATCCTGACCTCTATAATACAAGTACTTGAATACAAGTACTTGTATTATAGAGGTCAGTGAAGTGAACAGCATAGTTCAGTACACAATTATGTAGTATTTTTTATTTTATTAAAAGGGAAAATATAAAACTGAAAATTATTCTTAGTAAATACTTACCTAATGCATTTGAGCGTCTTTCGCTAGATTAGCAAAATCAGGTTTGTAGTTGGAAATATTTTTTGCTTTGCCACGATCGACTGGACTAATAGTGAAAAATACTGTTACAGCCAAATTAGACCGATTTTAAATTTGCCATAGAAACAGAGATTGTCAGTTATCTTTTTTTAAATAAAGACATTTCGAAAATGTTCTCTCCTAACTTTTTAGACCTTTGTATCCTGCATAATATGCGTAATGAAGTTTAATTTGATAAATGAGCTGTTTGTTTTCTACTTATTAATAAAATAAAATTTTATTCGAGAACATCCATCAGTTTCTTACTAAACTTCAAAGTTCAATCAACTAGGTACTTATATCCGTCGATCCTGCATACTTATCTCTTTTGTTGACTGTACCTAGTTATTTATGCAAAATGGAAGGCTTCAAATCAATTTAATAAAACACATTTTAATGAACAAAACTTGATTTATTTTTAACTTCATTATAAGCGTGCCTATTTGTCTTCAACATTAATAAAATAAAGTTATAAATAAAATAAACATAACAACAAACAACAAACAACGCGTAATTTTCCGTAATAGATAATCTTTGCACTTCCTTAATAGTACGGTCAACAACAAAAGTTGATTAACACTACAAAGAGTGTATAATAATATGCAACATAAAAGCACATGAGTAGTTTGTCGGACTCGCACACGAAGGGTTCCATACCACAAGGCGTAAAACGCCGAAAATAAATTTTAAGTTTATTTTATTTTTATTATTTGTTGTTAGCGGCAACAGAAATAAATCATCTGCGAAAATTTCAACTGTCTAGCTATCACGGTGCATGAGACACAGCCTGGTGACAGACAGACAGACGGACAGTGGAGTCTTAGTAATAGGGTCTCGTTTTTACCCTTTGGGTACGGAAACCTAAAAATAACCTTAATCTGCGCCTAAGTAGGTAAAGTCCAGCACAAGTGAAATACACAGGTTTCAAGTTTCATAAACAAGTTTCAATTGATCTTACATAATTACAGTGTAATATCATGGTCATTGCTTGGTTAGAATTACATTACGAATAGGGAGGAATACTACGAAACGTTATGTTAGTATTTGGCATGCAAGCCAAAGGGCAAATTAACATTCTGGAAGTCACAAAGGCACTTGAAATGTGAGAAATAACTTAGCTATAATTATACCGTAGCTCATTTAATCTACGAAGACTTTAGGGCCTGTGCATACCACGTTTTTTAAACGCGCCGTTGACGCGCGTTTTAGAAACGTGTGTCGACGGCGCGCTTTTATCCTACTGAAGGTCTACAGGCTGCGTCTGACTCGCGTGTGTATCGCGTCTGTATCGCTACAAACGCGCGTGAACGGCGCGTTTAAAAAACGTGGTGTGCACAGGCCCGAAAGTCTACAGGCTGCGTCTGACTCGCGTGCGTATCGCGTCTGTATCGCTACAAACGCGCGTCAACGGCGCGTTTAAAAAACGTGGTGTGCACAGGCCCATAGTCTTACAATAAGTAAAGTTGACCAAAAAATTTAAGTTTCAATGCACTACACCATCCGTATGGTAGGCAAACCATTTTTACCATGTTCATCAAGCTGTAACTCCTTCCCATATCTTTGTAGGAGTTCCAAAACAATTCCGTTCGTCCATCCGAACCCAGCCTGGACGGAGTACTCACCGCCTCCCCCGTGATCCCCCGGCTGCACACAACTGTACTTCTCAAACATCTTCTGCCACTTCCCATAACCTATGTAGTTCGCACGAATCCAAACCGTGACTTGTTCTCTTGCCAACTTTCTCGCTTCTTCGTAACCGCTTTTCTCCAAACCGCCGATCACGATACTCTGGAGAGGCGGCCACGCGTTCGGGAAGTCCCACTGCTCGCCTGTGTGACAAAACGAGGTCGGGATGCCACCGGGAAAGCTCAGAG
This sequence comes from Oligia strigilis, assembly GCA_951800025.1. Lineage (NCBI taxonomy): Eukaryota > Metazoa > Arthropoda > Insecta > Lepidoptera > Noctuidae > Oligia > Oligia strigilis. The sequence continues at coordinate 3,822,058 of OX637547.1, forward strand.
CACTGGTCGACAGCAAGTATTTAACTAAATGTGACGCGTAAACCGGCGCACTCGCAGGCTCCACGGCTTCTGCCCACAACGGCGTCGCACAGCTTGGGTAGAAGTGCTTCTTCCGCGACTTTGCCCTGGTATCGTAGTCATACCACACACCATCATTCGCGTCCCACAACACATTTTCGATTGCTACCCTCCAGTACTTCGCTAGGCTCCACCATTTCTGCGCACCCCGCCTATCTTTAAGTTGATGTTTTAGGTCACCTACTATTTGTAGAGCGCCAGCAAACATAGAATTCAGATCAACTGGTAGGATGCGCGACGTGTGGACGTCGGTCAAATTGTCTGTGGTCACATTTTTTGCGTTCACAAACCACCTCGACGAGAAGTCCCAACCGCTCTCCGCCGCGCTCCTCATTTCTTTGTAAAACTCTTCGCGTCTGGCGTCGGGCAGTACACTGCTGCTGAAATAATCTTCGTAGTATGATTCGGGACGTGGGCCCGTATCTTCTTCATCCGACACATAGCGTAAAAGTCTGTACTGTTTGCCATCTACTTCAACAGTAAATTTCTTCTTCTCCAACCAATAATGAAGTTCTCTTTCTACAGTACCAATGTTCTGTTCCAGCCAAGCGACGTCTCCCGTCGCTGTGAAGTAGTCGTACACCATCAAGGCTAGGAGAGGCGGCTGACTTCGTCCCAAATAATAAATTCTACTTCCGTTTGGAATATAACCCAATTTATTGACTAGATAGATGAAATTATCAATCATTCCCTTTGCAGTTTGCGTCATATTACTGATCAAGAGGCCACGGATGATCCAGTATGAGTCCCAGTAGTACAACTCTGTGAATCTTCCACCAGGAACAATAAATCCGTTGGGCACATAAATAAAACTATATTGATCAGAGTTCCTATCCACATCCTGTGACACTTTCCGGCCGAGTCCCGGCCAAATACTGATAATATCCTTCGCAAACTGCTTTAGCTTTGGATCAGCGATCTGATCGAGGATCGGTGGGTTGGGGTCAAAATCTGGTGGGTTCCAGTTGAACAGCTCGTCACCGTCGATAAAGTTTGAATCCACAAATGAACTGATTTGCTCGCGAGATGGATTATCATTAGTCTCATTCATAAGTTTAGTGAAATTGGCCAACGTTTCATTTTCAGAATGCGCCAGCCTGAGATCGACAAAGGTCTTCGAATCAGGGAAAATTCTGGCAAGCTGCACTGTACGGAGAAGGTTTCCACCGCAGTAGATGGAGGAGTTGCAGACGGAGACGATGTTGATCGCCTGCGCGCAAGCACCCAGCAGCCCTAGTACCGGATACAGCGGCACAAACCGCGACGAACAGATCTTGAACATGGTTATTCACTGTCACAATTTCCGCCGTACATTAACACGCGTGTGATGGGAATTGCACGATAAACGCAATGTTTGAGCGCACTGCGAACTCGTACAACGGCTAGGACCGACGCGGGGCGAGTGGCCGCAAATTCCAGCAACACCCATTAAATGCATTTCGTGCATAATGACGATCAGTTGTCGCGAGCGCGTTGCGATGACTGTGCGTTACCGTTAGGTCGCCGACCCATCTCGGCTGATAATGAACGAGCACTTTTACTACCGAGTACCGCGGACTATCGGTACATTGCGCACGCTCTAAATTACAAGGTTTATTGTTTCCGAAATAAATGCGCACGGACAGTGACACGGAGACGTGCCCTTCCCCCAAAGTCAGATCGCGAACTGTCACTTTGAGTCTTTGACAAGTTTGACATACATACCAAAGACTACAATATAATGCTGTATAAATATACGTCCATGGTATAAATACGATGTAGATATTGTAGTGTAGATATTATACATTCCGAATTATGCCATAAGAGCTCACAGCACACGTCAATATAATTTGCATTCCCATTTAGATATCACGATTATGACTGCTAAGAGCTGTCAACAATTCGGAACGCACGTGAATACGCTCACAGAGCTCACTGAACGTCAAAACGATATTACTGTATTTCTTTGTGTATACACAACTCTTCTTCTTATTCGGTTAGGTGGCGACTGAGCCAGAAGCACAATTTTGAAAATGCCACGTTAGTCTAAAGATATGCGACTCAAAACAAAACAGCACAACTGTCATTTTTGACAGCGCTCATGGTGTTATTATTTTAGGGCAAAGTTCACGTGGCAGGGGATGATTCACGGGACATCGTTATCGCGCGACAATGATGTCACGCTAATCCGGAACGGGTAAAAGCACGTTGAAAACGTTTACAGCGCAATTCGGACCGCACCCTATGATTCACGATATCCAATCGCTTTATTATCTTACGCGCACAACACGCGTAAGTCTACGTCATGGCATGGCCCGTGGCCTAATTAAGCAGAGTGTTATCTTATTAGCTAATAGCATTTTGATAAAAGGAGTTACGTAGGTATGCATAACGTGACCGTACCAAAATGGTAAAACGGAACCCTTATGGTGAGACTAAGTCTGTCTGTCTGTCACACAGCTGGATATCTCAAGAACTACTAATGCTATCAACTTGAAATTTAGAATAGTTTTAGATGACGTTTGCCCAACTATTTTGCAAATAAGAAAGAAATAAAAATATATGTATATTTTTTGCAACAGGGACGAAAGCGGTCTGAAAAATTCGAAGTAGGGCTACTAGGGCATGTGGGTTTTCATATAAAAGAGCGCAGTTTGTTCATTCTCAAACATTTTTTCTTTTTGTTTAGGCCGCATAGTTTTCGACTTTTGATGAAAAATAAAAAAAAAATACCGTTCCCAATATCCCCGAAATTTGCAAAGAGAAAAATCTGAAATAATACTATGTGATAGATGTTTGTGTAAAGATAAACACATAAAACGATAATATATAATAAACGATAATAAAGATAGACAAATAAAACGAGGTCTCTACAAGGTGTAACAGAATAAACGCAAGTCCTGAAAGTAGTTCGTTCATAAATTGATTACTGAATCAATTTCGGTAACATTTAAGATAGGTATTTTTTTTTTTCGCCGATTGAGCCAAAGAAAATTAAATCTTATGTCAAGGCAATAAGACTCAATTTACATTAATTCCACTATCGGTCAAGAGACTCACATAAAACTGCAATATTCCACTCCGCAGTGCACAGTGTTACAATTACACTACTTTGGCTGAAACTGAAGTCTTCAGGTGCATTTATGAACGTAGCCGATAAGTTTCCAGCATGCCTATGGATCATTGACTAACTTTTGAAATCATTGCTATGGATGGAGTCCTTTTTGAGCGTGGTTAAATTAAGTCACAAATCTGGGAAGAAAGATGCGTCGACCTATAACTACGTCCAGGGCCGTCTTTACCTATTGTGCAGGGTGTGCGTTGCACACGGGCGCAGCGGCCCTAGGGGGCGCCGAGCGCCGCTCGCTTTGGAGCCCCACTCGGCGCGCGCGATGGCCGGCCGCGGCACTTTCAATGATCAACGTAAAAAGAGCTCCGCTTTCCGTACATTTTGTATAGCATCTGGAGCTCTTCTTATATAAAATTTGTCGAATTACACCAAAGCAAGTCGCGCCACGAGCGCGCGAGCGGCTTTTACAAATATTAACTTTTTTTTCAACATGAAATAAACCTTATTTTACACATCTATATATTATTAAATATTATATTTTGAGTGTAGTAGTAGTAGTGAGTGTCGCATCGCTCGGCGGCACCTGTTTCAATGATTCGTTTGACAACACGCCGACAATCATATTGCGAATAATGCGAATTCAACTGTTTGGGATAGACAATAAAGTTCAAATTGCCATGCCATGGACGAACGTCAAGCGCGCGGCATTTCTGAAAAGCGTGAGTACGCGTGGCGCGTGCCGCACTGTTCTACCGCTCGCTACACGTAATTTTGCGAAATAAGCCTTGGCGCCATGGATTAAGTTTTATATTTGAGTAAACATGTAAATATGAAATTTACTTCATATTTGCGGCTTTTCTTTTGATTGAAATTTACATATTAAGTAAGATTTAATTTTGATATTAGCTGAATTAATCTGCCACAAGCACAACTGTTGCGAATTTTGACGGGGTCGGAGCACTCGTCAAAAATTATTTAGCTACCTATACGCTACCAAATTTCAGTCTGAAAACTGAAAAACAAATCATTTTTTGAAAAAAAAAATCATAAACTTGTGCTTTGTTTTTTCTTGTCACTCTTTCCTTCCTAAAAATACTTTTTAGCCGGGTGTACAGTGGCCCTCGCTCGCAGTGAGCTTCCCAAAGTCAAATGTTCCCAATTATTGATATTGAACTTTGTTTGGTCGTAATTAGAATGAAGAAATTTCAAAATTTGGACATTGATATGATGTAACATAACATCTTTCTGCTGAGCGTGCCCGCCTGCTGGCTGTGGGTGAGTGGGAGTCGGGGCTCTGGCTTCAAGCACTCCCGTCACCCAACATAGGCACTATGCTGGGTGACACCACCTTCCGGCTCGCTACCTGTCTGCGTTTGGGCGCTCCTTGCGGGGCTCCGCATCGCTGTCAGTGCGGTGAAGCTGTCGACTGCCTCGGGCATCATGGCCTATCTTGTAGTAGGAGCGCAGGCCGGATAGCATGGCACGCCAGCATTAATGACATCATCCGTCGTGCTCTTTTTACCGCCGGGGTGCCAGCTGTTTTAGAACCCAACGGCCTGGCACGCGACAATGGGAAGAGACCAGACGGAATTACCATAATGCCCTGGAAGTTAGGCAGACCTTTGGTGTGGGATGCAACATGTGTCGACACCCTTGCGCCATCCCATCTTCCTAGCACGGTGGGCTGTGCTGGGGCGGCTGCTGCAGGTGCAGAAAACCTCAAACGGCGAAAATATTCCAACCTGATTGGGAGTTATATGTTCGAGCCGTTTGGGGTTGAAACACTAGGGCCATGGGGTCCGAGTGCCCACTTGGTTTTTCGAGATATCGCCAAGCGGTTAGTCGACTCTTCACGTGAACAGAGGGCTGGCCTATTTCTTGGCCAAAGAATTAGCATTGCCATACAACGTGGCAATGCTGCCAGCCTTTTGGGCACTGTTCCTGTTGACAGCGATACGGACGAATTTTTTGATGCCCTATGATCATTTTGCTTATTTTTTTCATATAAATGTACATATTATTTTTATTTTAAATAGGATTAGCATAAATTATGTAAATATTATAGTTACCAAATAACATCTTTATAGACATGTTAACATGGGTACGTTTTGGCTTGTTAGGGTAAACACCAGAACACCCTGTATAATTCTAAATATACAGTCAACAGCACACCATGGTATCCAAAACCGACGAATTTCTTCTTCATCTCCAAACAATAGTTTATTATCCATTGGGGAAATTTGACAATTTGTGGTAACTTGAACTTTGTACCCATTCCATTTTGACCGCGCGCTTACTAGGGGACGCTTTTTTTTTTACTAGGGGGCGCTTGGGTAATGTTTGCACACGGGCGCTACATGGGCTAGAGACGCCTCTGACTACGTCATTGAAATTACAGCCAATATAGGTACCTACATAAAGTAAACACCTATAATCCTAATTAAAGCTTTTCATAAATTGGACGTCATGCCCTGTCAGGGACTTCTCCTTGGTCACCAGATGCTACAAATGCCAACAATATGGTCATGCAGCAAAAACATGCAGAGAGCTGAAATCTAAATGTGATCACTGCGGTGAAGAAGGACACTCGATGTCAGAGCTTGCGCGAAGAAAGCTGACACACCGAAATGTGCAACTTGCTCACGCTTTAAAAAGCCCAATAACCTCAAAACGGGAGATGCTGGGTGCCCTGCTAGGAAAATAGCGGACTACAGGTACGAGTAGGTACATCAACTCGCCTAGAGCGTCATACCTTCCGAGTTTACTGCCTGCTGCTGACTCAACAAAAAACTGCACTGGCCTATAAATCCTCGACTTTCATCATCTGCCTAGCCTTTTCCCAACCATGTTGGGGTCAGTTTCCAGTCTAACCGGATGCAGCTGAATAACAGTATTTTATATGGAGCGACTGCCTATCTGACCTCCACAACCCAGTTAGGTACTGGGTAATACGATACCCCTTGGCAAGACTGGTTGTCAGACTTTCGGGCTTCTGATTCCCCGTAACGACTGTCAAAGATCCACGAATGACAGCCGGGACAAACGGAATAACGTGCTTTCCGAGGCACGGAGGAAACCCTCGACTTTGTTGATGTTCTAGCACATTAGTCGCCCGCAGCAAAAATCTAATAAACACATTGCCTCGAATGTGATTTAATTTTGTGCACCATTGACTTATTAATAACCCACTTACCAATTTTTGCTGACGCAACATCATAATATCATGTGTTTAGCTAAGTTTTAAAGTGCAAGAAACTATTTTACGCTGACTAAATAAATGACTTATGAGTTTTTGTTATTTTGATCTTTAAGTTAAATCGTATTTAAGTTATAAAAATAGTTATTAAATACCTAATGAATTAATTATTTTATAACTATTCATGTTTTCTTAACTCATTCTTATGAGAAGGGATAACGTTGTGCCCACGTTTACTAAACTGTGTCTATAAGCGTTCTTGAATATTACTTGGGGGATATTTTACTCTTATGGTAAACAATAAAATTAAATTCTATTAGATATCTAATAGTCCGTTTTTAGACGCGATTGTGTTACTTGGGTCTGATCCGCTTTGATTACGTGCTAACGTTAGGCTGACGCCTGTTTGACGCCGAGGCGAAAGACGATACGGTGTCGATCCATTTTCAAGTTGTCCAAGTTGATATTGTGTGCTAGGTATGACCTTTATTGAGTTCACATTGTGGAATGCAATAAATATATTGAGTACTGGATTCTGCCCGCGTGGGTGTTGGAAATTATCCCACGGGAACGTGCTACCGAGACAAAAAGCCTATGTCTTTCCCTAGGATGGATCTATCTGGATCTGTCCTTGCCAGATTGTATCGAAGAATGTCCAGCAGGTGGAACAAATGGTATGTGTAAAGAAGCACTGTCTTCTGTCTCGCCACAGCTTCCACAACAGTCTTTCTTTTGATCGATCGCCATTGAAATTTCAGAAAACCCTGGATCCTAAGTCCCTACTGCGTAACTCACTATCAATCACAATCTGAATCATTTTGAAGGATATTGCTAATCCATTGCTTGATATGTTCGAGAAAATTCGTCGTCTCAACTACGTAAATAACGCAATGAATGTTTGTTGAACTGTCAAAATCAAAGCCATTCCTACTGTTGGTGTGTTACGCTATTACCCCGCTGATCTTACTTTACAAATGGAGTCAAATTAATGCTTTTTTAAATTCCCGGTGACCTCCTGAAGTTTCAAATTTGCCCAGTAAATGGGGGCAGGCTTGCTTGAAACCGTTCACTGAACTCGAGGTTTAGCTATTTAGCGCTAACGTGACAAAACAAAACATAACTCACGACAAACGGTATACAAGCCATAATGACTGCGCGAGTACAGTAATGTTATTATAAGCGTGAAGGTATTGATAGGCGTGAAGAGTTTTATGTAGGATGTTAACTAACGCCATCTATAAAGAGCTCATGGAACGCAAAACCCCCCTAGATGCTCAGTACCAACGCAGTTCAAATTATTAACGCTAGATAGCGCTATCTTTATAAGAATGAAAAGGAGGTTCAATGGTTCCTTGTAAGGTGGTGGACTTATAGCGCAGCTTATAGGTCAGGAAGGGATATTAGGACGGAATGGTAAAAACATACATCGACCCCGTTCGTTCCTTTTATGTGGATGTGGCTCTTGATTGCAGATTATACCTACATAGGTCTTGGTACGATCAGTCCTGTGATGGGTGAAGAATCAGTTGTTCCTATTCAATATGTTTGATTAAACGAGAGACATAATTAATATACTGAAGATGAACAACTTTTACAATGGGACCAACTCTATAATATGATACCAGTCTTACAGTCGTTATACACACATTGATAATAATCATAACAGTTTATTAGGACTTCTTGAGATTGGGTAACAAGACTGGCCGTATCGCATCCGTCATGCGACTTCCTACAACAGGGGCCGTATTACGAAGTACTAATACCATCATGATTCCAGTCCGAAAAAGGGATGGTGCTATCGGTCATGCATAGACAGTCAAAGAGAAATATCGTCGTTGATAGACACTGGAATCATAATGGCAATGAACCTTCATAATACAGCACCAGACCGGACCGGACATCCGTGTACACAGAACATAGACAAGACAACCTCTTTATCATAGACTACAGAGGCCGGTAGTGTTGCTATGTAACAATAACCCTACGTTTTCTCCAGGCGGAGGGTACTTATGACGATTTCCCCACAGGAAAATGATTTGTGGGGATTTCGGCTGTTCAGTGATTGTTTATTTACATTGTTTAACAGATCTCTCAAAGGTTTTCCCCCGCTAAAGTTCACTTCGTACTACCTCCCTCGACCGTAACATTTATAAAACAGTTCTTACCATACATAATACTAATAAAATAGATTGTTATAGGTATGCACACGACGTTTTCATCGTTTTCATACTCAATGGTAATATATGATCAAACGAACTTCCAAGTGAAGTTCGATCATTATTATGATGAGTTGCTTCATTTGAAGATATGATTATAACAATGTAGTTTCCCTACTTACTTGGTAACTTCGCACATATTTTAAAGATTTTTTAAAACTATTAGGTGACGTAATTCCGGTCTGACTGCACCTCGGTTGACACTTTGACGTGTAGCTCATTTTTTAGAGTCATGAGTATGATATAAAACTTTCTCTATATCTGGGAATCTTCAAGCGTCAGGGAGGGAGGGTGATCATATTATCTTCAAATGAAGCAACTCATCATAATAATGATCGAACTTCACTTGGAAGTTCGTTTGATCATATATTATAACTCGTTGCTTCATTTTTCAGATATGATTATAACAATGTAGATGTTAAGAGTCAGAAAGTTTTGAAATGGAAAACAATAAGGTTTTAAACATTATGGTTTTATTTACCTATAGACAAATCAGCCTTATAGTTATACTTATGTTTCCGTAATGGTACGTTACATTTATATTTACTTATTTCGAATTAACTTCAACGAGCTAAACATAAAGATCTTATCGATCACATGAACATAACATAAATAAACATTTCTGTAGTGTAATATAATCTTATAATAGGTACCTATAGTTAATAGGAATTAATAATCAGTCTGTATGTCTAATCGTAAGCAAACAGATTTGGCAAATTCGCCTTCGTTTATAACGCACCTATTATAAAAACGAGCAAATGAATTAGATGAACTAATAGTCCACCCTGCGCTTTTGCGAATGGTTTCTATATTAACTCCTGGCTAAGCTTGCGGCCGAGGTTGACGCGAGCCGTGTACTGTGCGCGGCGAATACACTGGTATCAATGCCGCTTTCTGACAAGACTTGTTTGATCCATCTACTGATGGTTTGCGTGGTAGCGGGTTTTTGTGGCCGTTTGTACGTCAACAACAGATTGTTTGTACTCTCAGGTCTTATGTTTTTAGTTATAGAAATATAACCTGAGAGCACCGTAGCTGGACATATACGCGTATTTTTCCTGAAGTATGGCAAGAACAATATTGGCTGGTCTCTGCCGGGTGCGGATGTCTTTATGATGTCTGTTATGACGATTTTTATGCCGCTATCAGAGAAAAGTATGTTCTCGAGTTTAATTAAAGACAGCGTTTGTACCCTGTGAGCTGTACAAATTGCAAGTAGGATCACCAGTTTTTTTTTTTTTTTTTTTCGTGTTAGAACTCACTATTAGGGAACCATGTTGAGACATGGTTTAAAACCAATTGGGGATTCCAGGCGGTGGAGTACTTGGGTTTTATGGGTCTTAATTTATAAACAACGTCGGAAACTATAAGGCTTTGCAATAGTGGGAACCATGGCTGTGATGGCCAGTTGGGATAAACTAGTAAGCCATGTGCATTTGTCATCAATAATTTTTCTAAGGCATTTTAATACCAGGGAAAATGGTGGAAAAGCGTAGAAGAAATGGCTCTGCCAGTCCATCGTAAATGCGTCTACGGATGCTGCGTCAGGGTCTTGTTTCCGTGAGATGAATGTGGTACACTTCGCATTATCGCGGGACGCGAATAAGTCTATTTCAGGTTGACCAAAATATTTTATAATGTCTTGGAATGCTTCATCGGAAAGTGACCATTCAGTATCCGGATTGACTACTCTAGACGCGGCGTCTGCCCGGTTTTCTTTGGAATTTACGTATGATAGGTATATGACCTATAGGTTGCGCTGTTCACAACATTTCCAAAGGGACCTAGCCAAGTCGTTTAAGTGGGGGTATTGAATACCCCCATACGATTTACATAACTGATCGCAGTGGTGTTGTCCATGCGCAGTAATATTGTTTATTTTATTTATTTATTGGTTGCATCACTGGCGAAGGATTTCAAACCTAGAAAGGCTGCCATCAGCTCTAAGTACTTGATATGACAATAATTTTCTGAAGACTTCCATTTGCCATGTACTTCAGCGTTGTTGCAAACAGAACCCCAGCCTGACATCGACGCGTCGGTATAGATTTCGATGTCAAAATTTGGCTGTCGCATAAAGTTGCGTGCTGTATTAACATTTGATAGCCACCAGTTCAGATCCTCTAATATAATATTAGGTAGGTTAATTTTAGCTTCGTAATTATTATTATGCTTAAGTAACGCTAGAAACTTCTGGCGTTCTAAAATCTTAGTGTATACCCAAGCGTATTTAAGGGCTGGGCTAGTGGCGACTAGAATACCGATAAAGCGAGCTAATTCGCGGATGGAACATGGCTGTAATTTAGTGAATTTTGTTACTAATTCGATGATGTTACGTCGCTTATCGGCTGGCAATTGTATAGGTACTGAGATACCTGGTATCGTAACAAAATCCTAAGTACTTGCAGAATTGTCGCGGTTTTAACATACTTTTATCGTAATTGACAACAAACCCTAGAAACTCGAGTAGTTTCAAAGTTTCATTTACGTTATTATGACCATTCTCGTAAGTATTTCCAATGCATAAAATGTCATCTAAATAACAAACTGACTGAAAACCGTGATGTCTGAGGTAAGTTATGACTTCCTTCATAACCTTAGTGAATACCCGTGGGGCAACGGATAAGCCAAACGCCAACGGCATGCAATTAAAGCCATATGTTCTTAGCGAATTATTGGGCTGAAATTGATAAATATTTACGGTCGGAATGCCTAATGCCTAAGAGGAAATACGCATCTTTTAAGTCGATGGTAGCAAGGTATCCATCGCGTGGTATCAATTTGCATGCTGTTCGGTAATCCTCCATTTTTAAAATGTTCGCTCTTGATTACGAGAGCTTGTTTAAGGTTTTTAGCTTTAATATAAAGCGTTTATCGCCGTTAGGTTTTAGTGTGAGGAATATTTTAGAAATAAATTGATCTTTAGTCACATTGCACTCTGAGATAGCCCCTAAAGATTTGAGTTTCATAACGGCTTTCATCATATCTGATTTCTCAGTATTTGATAGGTTGTTTTTAGGTATTATTGATTGTCGTACATGTGTATGAAAGGGTATTGGATAACCATTTTTTAACCAATCAAGAACAACATTGTTATTTTTAGCCATCGGTCATAAAATTGGATAAGTCTAACCGCATGTACCTGCGTTAACGGTGACGCTGAGCGGGAGCCCGAGGTTTGTCCTGCGAGGCCGGGCGTTGTGGCGGCTGTGCTGACATCGTGTACGGACAGCGATTCCCCGACGTCGTCATCGGCCTCCTGTATGCACCCCGCCCCCCCCCCTGTTCGCTGGGTATCGAGGAGGCAGGTTCCAGTTTCCCGGGTAGGACTGGCGGGTATTAGGAAGTTGAGGCGAATTTGAAACTTTTGCGGTCTTTTTTATGGAAAGGCCTTGCTTTTCAATGGCCTTGGCGGCTTTAATCTTTTCTGATAAGAACGAGCCAAACAGTGATTTATCCCGTTCGGACTCGTTGATGATATTTATGAATGCCTTGTCCAAGCTAGGTGTGATTAATTTCACTCGAGCCTTGATGGCGGTGATTCCCGCACTAGCTGTTGTTGAGACGCTGTAAGTGTCTTGTCGCGGTTGCGAACCATGTCCGGTACCGCCGCCGAGATTTCAGCATTCAACTTGGGTGCTTGAAGGAGCCTACAATTGTCTGGCACAAGGTACTCTTTCAGTACCTTGTCCTTGTTTTCTTTAGGCATTCCTTTCCTTAGCAAAGGAAGCCACAACTGCGATAGATTATCGTGAATGTTATCGCCGTAGTCAGGCGAATCTGATGTGGATTCACCGAGTGGCGACAGTAGATCAGGATCTAACAGTCTAACTCAGGTTCCATGCTACCAGTAGTTGCCTCAGGGGGACAGAGTTCCGCCTGGGCATAGTGTTGGTTAGGAATGTCGCCAGATTCCGATTCCACGTCTTGTGGTACGTCGGTTGGCACGGGTACTGGCTCCATAATAGCTTCATTATCATTGCCTGGGACCACATCAGGATCTTCGCTACCTAAAATTACAATTTGTAATTAAGGTTGTGAAGATAACAATTCTGAGGGCAGTGTAAGAAATAAAATTTCTTAATTGATTTTGTACGTTAACGTTACATCTGTTTTAGATTGTACGTATTTTCTGTGCTTGTTTGTCATCGTTAAAGACTCGCAGTCAATCCCGATGCAATATTAAAGAATAAATTTTCTTAATTGATTTTGCACGTTAACGTTACATCTGTTTTAGATTGTACGTATTTTCTGTGCTTGTTTGTCATCGTTAAAGACTCGCAGTCAATCCCGATGCAATATTAAAGAATAAAATTTCTTAATTGATTTTGCACGTTAACGTTACATCTGTTTTAGATTGTACGTATTTTCTGTGCTTGTTTGTCATCGTTAAAGACTCGCAGTCAATCCCGATGCAATATTAAAGAATAAAATTTCTTAATTGATTTTGCACGTTAACGTTACATCTGTTTTAGATTGTACGTATTTTCTGTGCTTGTTTGTCATCGTTAAAGACTCGCAGTCAATCCCGATGCAATATTAAAGAATAAAATTTCTTAATTGATTTTGCACGTTAACGTTACATCTGTTTTAGATTGTACGTATTTTCTGTGCTTGTTTGTCATCGTTAAAGACTCGCAGTCAATCCCGATGCAATATTAAAGTTTAACTTTTATAATTTAGTTTTGAACAATGTCAAAGTTATTGACTCGCAGTCAATCCCAGAGCATTTACAAAACTGATATTTTCACTATTCACTTCTAGATCACCAAAGAATAAAGTATACTTTGCTTACCTTCATCATCCGATGACGATTGTAACGGTCTTTGTTTTTCTTCAATTTTTCTAATTTTCCTAGCGTAGTGATCAATTTTTGATTGCGCGCTTCTTTTTGGCATGATGCTTAAGGGCGCGTGCGATAGCTACCGCGCACGAAAAAGGAATGAGCTACACGTCAAAGTGTCAACCGAGGTGCAGTCAGACCGGAATTACGTCACCTAATAGTTTTAAAAAATCTTTAAAATATGTGCGAAGTTACCAAGTAAGTAGGGAAACTACATTGTTATAATCATATCTGAAAAATGAAGCAACGAGTTATAATTTCAGATCATTACTATCTACAAGTGGCTGCGAAGTTTTTCTTCAATTTTTCCTCGTAGCATCTGAATCAGAAAATGGTTCCGAAAATGTCCGAAATACACACTATTCCGCGAAATACTGGTTATTGACGATCGGATGTCGGACATTGATTCACTTTTTTTTTTTGAGGTAGGGAAATCATCAAATGACCCCTCCCGCTCTGGGTGGAGTGGATGGGGGTGTCAGACTCTTATTGACTAAAACCCACCCGTGTTCCTTCCTTAGCCCTTTATGTTCCGGGCCAGCGGTAACCCTTTCGGACAATCCCGCTGACCACATTGATTCACCTTACAGTTTATTCTATAAAAGTAGAAGTACCTATTTATTTTAATTGGTGGCGACCTATGTATGACAATAAATTGGTGGTTATGTACAACTTTCTTGAGACCACAGAATAAATAGTGCCTCAACCACAGATATAGTATCTATATCTATGGCCTCAACTGTCATCATCCTGCCTAGCCTTTTCCCAACATAGGTTGGGGTCGGCGTCCAATCTCACCGGATACAGCTGAATACCGGTATTTTACAAGGAGCGACTGCCTATCTATCTGGCCGCCACAACCCATTTACTGGGTGATACAATATACCTTTGTAAGACTGGTTGTCAGGCTTCTGACGACCCGTAACAACTGTCGAGGACGAATGACAGCCGGGACTAACAGCTTAACGTGCTTTCCGAGGCACGGAGGGGTCTTGGTATGTAAAGCTGGTCACCCATCCACGGACCAATCGCGGCAAGCGTAGCTTAACCTGATCGATCGACCCGTGCGGCTGTCATTATTTAGCCACACAGAATAGTGTTGCGCGCCACAATTAAAGCCTGGTACATGGTGACATTAGTTACCACTAGCGCCATCTAGTATCGAGTAGCAGAACTAGTCGAGTCACGATCGTTCTAGAAAATTCGATACTAGAACTTTGTAGAACTTTCTCGAACTATCGACACCTACCTACCTACCTACCTACCTAGTCGGTCGGGGCCGGTATGTACTGGAACATTCTAGATGTTTCTACAATGGAAGGTTCTCGAACTATCTGCGGCACTATATAAGGCCGGGATGCGCGACGACCGACACAGTTTGGATAAAGCGACAAGAGCGAAAACATCTAAGCGATCTTCAAGTGCGAATTAAGAGTGATCAGTAGTGTGATTGTGTTCTTTTAATTAGTGTTTTGAGTTGTAATTAGTGTCGTAAAATAAAGAGTTATTTTTGGTTATTAAATCGGCAGTTTTTATTGTCACGAACCCGAAGCTCGTAACAATTGGTGTCAGAAGCAAGGATTATGCCGGTTTTACCCAAAGACGACACGGAGGGTACCCGTACCCGGAGTCAACGGCAGCAAGAGACGGACCAGAGGAGATTCGGTGGAGCAACGCCACAGAGGTCGGAAGGCCAGCTACCGACCTCGGAGGCCGGCCCGTCCACAGCTGCTCCAGCATCATCAGCACCAGATTTGGCTGCTCTGATGATGATGCTGCAGGAGCAGGCCCGCCGACAGGAGGAACAGGCTCGTCGGTTGGAGGAACAGCTCCAGCGGGATAAGGAGGAACAGGCCCGTCGACAGGAGGAACAGGCCCGTCGACAGGAGGAACAGGCCCACCGACAGGAGGAACAGGCTCGTCGGTTGGAAGAACAGCTCCAGCGCGATAAGGAGGAACAGTCCCGCCGTCAAGAGGAACAGGCCCATCGATTGGAAGAACAGCTCAAACGGGATAAGGAGGAGCAGGTGCGCCGCCAGGAAGAGCAAATGTTCCTCATGAAGGACCTTCACGCAACCTTCGGAAAAGACATGAAGGAGGTGAAGGAAAAGGTTGCCCAGCATGACAACCGCCTGTCTGAAGCTGAAACTCAGATCAGCAAGTTTAATGACGTCATTGCTGATGTGAAGCAGGAGTTGGGTAATCTTAAACTTGGGGATGGAATCGCAGCTCCCGTAGCTACAACACCTTCGCTACGTGGATTCAAAGTGCCACCGTTCGACGGAACTTCTTCCTGGTCGGCCTACAAAATCCAGTTTGAGGCTGTCATGAAGGCGAACGGGTGGAATAAAAGTCAGGCCATGACTGCCCTCACCCTAGGCCTGCGCGACCAAGCCTTAACTGTTCTGGAAGCTCTCGGTAAGGAAGTGACTTACGAGCAGCTGCTTGAGGCATTGGAGGCTCGGTATGGCGACGCTCACCTGGAACACGTGTTTCGTGCGCAGCTCAAGGATCGCGTGCAACGCAGTAACGAAAACCTGCAGCAGTGGGCCCTTGAAGTGGAGAAGCTGGTTCGTAAAGCGTACCAGTCTGTACCTGCGCTTATTGATGGGAACCTGGTGCAGGCATTCATCGACGGCATCCGCGACCTTGAAGTTAGAGCTGCTGTGAGGCTCGGTCACCACGGGACGCTTAAAGACGCCTTGGCCCATGCACTGGAGGTGGAAGCTGTGCGGCAGGATCATCGTTCCCATCGCGTCAGGGAGGTTACAGCGGCTACAGTTCGCGACCGCAATAGAAGGTACAGCCCTAGGTGCTACGGCTGTAGGGAAAAGGGCCACCTTCGATCCAGTTGCCCTAAGCGAACTGCAGAAAGGGAAGATGGCTGGTCTCCAGAGGGAAGAGCGGCTAACAGCACCGCCCAGCAGCAGCAGGAATACGACTTTGTGGTCAAACATCGCAGCGGGAAACCTCATGGCAACACAGATGCATTTTCAAGAAGACCTTGTCCTGAAGACCGCAAACATTGTACTAGGCAAGAGTGTAAGGAAGTGGTACCTGTGAGGATGCTCAGGACAGACCATAGCGACGAGTGGAAGGAAAGCCTACAACGTGCGCAGCAGGAAGATTCAGACATCAAGCCGATTCTGGAGTGGATGAAGACCAGAGCTCCTAAGCCCAGGTGGAGTGACGTCTCAGCGATGAGTTCGATCACAAAAAGCTATTGGGCCCAATGGGACAGCTTGGTGATTCAGGATGGAGTCCTGTGCCGTAAATGGGAAAATGCTCGGGGAGACAGCTGTCATTTGCAAATGGTTGTCCCTAAAGCTCAAGTACCGGATGTTCTACAGCTGTACCATAATGGTTGTTCAGGAGGTCATCTGGGAGTAAAACGGACTCTACTGAAGATACGAGAACGGTTTTACTGGGTCCACTGTCGGGACGATGTCGAGGACTGGTGTCGCAAATGTACAAGTTGTGCAGCTGTAAAGGGACCTCAGACTCGCAGTAGAGGTGCATTGAAATTGTACAATGTTGGTGCACCATGGGAGAGGATAGCCCTTGACGTTGCGGGGCCGTTTCCGGTAAGTGAAAGTGGCAACAAGTATTTCATGGTTGTGATGGATTACTTCACCAAGTGGCCGGAAGTCTTCGCCATTCCAAATCAAGAAGCTTCGACAGTTGCAGATAAATTAGTTCATGAAGTCTTCTGTCGTTTTGGAGTACCTTTAGAGATTCACAGTGATCAAGGAAGGAATTTTGAGTCACAAATATTCCAGGAAACTTGTCGAGTTATGGGTACTCATAAAACCAGAACAACTTCTTACCACCCACAGTCGGATGGAATGGTGGAACGATTTAATCAGACATTGGAGAGGTACCTAGCCAAAGTTGTGGAAAATCGGCAACGAGATTGGGACAAGCACATACAACCGTTTTTGTTGTCATATCGAAGCGCTGTTCACGAAAGTACATCGGTGACACCAGCTTTCGCAAACTTTGGAAGAGAATTACGGCTGCCTGCAGACCTGATCACCGGAATACCACCTGATGCCCCACACAGTATAACCGATTATGCGAATGACTTGCGGAACAAAATGAATGACATTTATGAGCACGTCAGACAATCGGGCCAGCAAATGTCTGAAAAGATGAAAACCCGTTATGACCGCAAAATGAACAATAAAGGGTTCGACGAAGGTTCACTAGTGTGGTTGCACAATCCAGTCCGCAGCAAAGGGAAATCTCCTAAGCTTCAAGCTAAATGGGACGGACCGTACCGGATTGTGACAAAGATCAATGACGTAACCTACCGGATACAGAAAGGTGCAAGAGGTACTCCTAAGATCGTCCATGTGGACCGACTGGCGCGTTATTATGGGGCCGATAATGCTCGGGACGAGCATGTCTTAGGAGGGGGCAGTGTTGCGCGCCACAATTAAAGCCTGGTACATGGTGACATTAGTTACCACTAGCGCCATCTAGTATCGAGTAGCAGAACTAGTCGAGTCACGATCGTTCTAGAAAATTCGATACTAGAACTTTGTAGAACTTTCTCGAACTATCGACACCTACCTACCTACCTACCTACCTAGTCGGTCGGGGCCGGTATGTACTGGAACATTCTAGATGTTTCTACAATGGAAGGTTCTCGAACTATCTGCGGCACTATATAAGGCCGGGATGCGCGACGACCGACACAGTTTGGATAAAGCGACAAGAGCGAAAACATCTAAGCGATCTTCAAGTGCGAATTAAGAGTGATCAGTAGTGTGATTGTGTTCTTTTAATTAGTGTTTTGAGTTGTAATTAGTGTCGTAAAATAAAGAGTTATTTTTGGTTATTAAATCGGCAGTTTTTATTGTCACGAACCCGAAGCTCGTAACAATAGTAATGTACAATCCATAATTCCATATTAATATTATAAATTCGAAAGTAACTCTGTCTGTCTGTATGTTACATTTTCACGCCTAAACCACTGAACGGATTTCGATAAAATTTGGCAGCGAGATAGATTGCATCCTGGGGAAGGACATAGGATTAGTTTTTAGCCCGATATTCCCACGGGATCGACACTTATGCGGGTGAAACCGCTGGGCGCTGCTAGTAAATAAATAAAGCTCACACCTACGTTTTTTTGGCAATGATTTGCATTCCTAAACTTTTTTGTTATGAGTAAGTAGTTACAAACTTACAAACAATTTGTTTATACGTAAGAGTATAATATTATCTGTGACGTAGGTGTCCAAATTAATTTTAAAAACAAAATAAAAATAGCTTTATCTAATCAAACACATTGATCTTGGACGGTTGCTATAAGGAAATTCAATGAAATAGGTACTTATTTTGATCGTTTTATAGTTTATGTAAAAAATCATATGCGTAATAAAAAGCAGCATGGCGGGCTAATTGCGTAACTCACTAGAAAAGGGGTTGCGGAGGTCAGATAGGTAGTCGCTCCATGTAAAATACCGGTATTCAGCTGTATCCGGTTAGACTGGATGCCGAATTGCCGACCACAACATAGTTGGGAAAAGGCTAGGCAGATGATGACTAGAAAAGTATCAATGATTCATTGCGTTATTTATGTTGTTAAGTAGACCAATTTTTCGAACATAGGAAGCAATGGTAATAGCGATTCGATCGTGATTGATAGTTTGTTACGCAATTAGGGTGCAGGCTCCTCTGTGCCTCGGAAAGTATATAATGTGTAGTAGGTATATATGTAGTCGAATAGTACATATATTATGTAGCACATACATTTTAAATTGGGGACTTGATCCCGCCATCTTGACGCTCACACGCTAACCAGTTGGTCCCGGACTCCCGGCTGTCATTCGTGCGTGGATCATTGACAGTCGTTACGGGTCGTCAGAAGACCGAAAGTCCGAGAACCAGTCTTACCACGGGAAATCTTATTACCCAGTAACTGGGTCGTGGCGATCAGGTAGGCAGTGGTTCCTTGTAGAATTACTGGTATTCAGACCGGATGCAGTCCGGTTAGACTGGACCGGAAAAAAAAAACCGGGCAAGAGCGAGTCGGACTCGCACACCGAGGGTTCCGTACCATCATGTTTTTAAATTTTCATCGGCGAGGCCTATATTCGTTAGAGAATTTTAATAACACTGCGCACTGCGGTGTATAATATTTCAGTTTTAGGTCAGCGCCGTCTCTTGACCGATAGTGGAACTAGTGTAACTTTTGTTGATGATTTCTGAAAAAGTGTGCTATTTAGAGACATCGTTTTATTTTTCCTGTAATCTTTACATAAACTTCTATCACATAGAATAATTTCAGATTTTTCTCTTTGCAAACTTCGGATAATTGAACGGTATTTTTTTTTCATTTTTCATCAAAAGTCGAAAACTATACTTACTGCCAAAAAAAAAGAAGAATGTTTGAGAATGTGCAACCTGTGTTCTTTCATATGAGACCCCACTGTATGCCCTAGTAGCTCCACTTCGAATTTTTCAGACCCCTAACCTGGTTGCAAAAAAAAAAAAATTCTTTCTTATTTGCAAAATAGTTGGGCAAACGTGATCTAAAACTATTCCTTTCAAGTTGAAATCATTAGTAGTTCTTGAGATATCCAGCTCTGACAGTCAGACAGACAGACAGACTGAGTTTCATCATAAGGGTTACGTTTTACCATTTTGGTACGGAACCCTAATAATATTACGGCGTTAGGATTTCAATAAACACACAGATATATCGACACAGCCTTTATTATAACACAACATTTTTTCTATTAACGGAAAAAAACGTAGTTTACAAGATTAATTAAACTTATCTATTTAAGCACAGAGAGAATTTCTGATAGTAGTCGGGGCGAAATCCGAAGCTATGAGAAATAGAGCAACATGAGCTCTATACTGGAAAAACTCGAGAAAATCAACTCCCAGGCTAATCTCACTTTTTTGTAAGAATTTTTTCATAGTTTTCTGCTTTTTTTTCCGTACCTACTGAATGTCTAGAACTACCCCATTTTTCATAGTTTCGGTTTTCGGCCTAAAAACCCATCTCACAAATCAATCTTGTACCTATTATAATAGCTTTAAGTACTATACACAAGTTTTACTTTTAGTAAGCCTTGTTTTTTGCCTTAATGATAATTAGGTATTAAGTATAATGTTTGGTTGAATCTGGAAGCAAGATTCACAGATCGCTTTCTGACTTTACTTTGCCTAGTTGATGATGACTTTTCATGAAATATCTATCAATAGGATTATAATATGAACTTAGAGGGTTCTAATGATATTTTAATGACTAAAATTCTGTAAAGTCTTTCCCCGCGAATAAGACTCGCGATTGTGGTCGCGAATTTTATTTTTTCAAAGTGATCTATGAATCTTGCCCTAAAATATCTAATGAAGTAAAGATTTATTATAAGGGTTCCTTTTCATCATTTTAGTACGGAACCCTAAAAAGGGAGTTAAGTACTATTAGACCTACCTACAGCACCCACCTTTTTTTGAGACACAAACATAATAATTAGGTATATTGTAGGATTATTATGAGAATGGAAACACCCTTATTTTAACGGTCTTATATTAGAGATAAATACCTAAATAATAACTTAGAAACAACACAATTAATAGAATAAAACAATTCAATAACAACGTTAAAATAACATCAACACAATATTTTGTTATATAGACAGTAAATACTTACTAAAGTTATACTTAGGTACCTAAATAAATTGGTACGTAGGAAAATGGATTGTTAACCAAATTGACATCTTATATCAATTTACCGTGTTATAACCATTTCATATAGCTGTCAAAGAGTTACAGTTGTGATTTGAATATACAGACAATTTAAATTGGTACTCAATTTGTTTTACAATTAACTCCCCTGACTTTACATTACCTAGAGATAGGTAAAGTAATTAGGTTCCTATTTTGTGTGTACAGTCAACAAAAAAGTACACCACGCAAGCAGCTTTGCCTTCGAAGTGTAAAGATGTTAATTTCTTGGCTGGTGGTCATCTGGTGGTATACCTTTTTGCTGACTCTAAGACATTAAGAGGTACTCACAGCTACGCTCAAAAAACTTAATACTATAGGTATCGATTTAATATTATGCTTACAGCGGTATCTTATTAAATTAATTAAGTACTTTGAACATTTAGTTTCAAATAACACTATTTTAATGACGATATTATATTAATAAATGCCTACTTCTGAAACTGTAGGTTTTAAAAATAAATAGGTAACACCAAACTATGCTTTTTAACCCTGATATACCCTGGGCTTTCAAGGACCTACTTAGGTAATAATTAATATAATAAAATATAATAAATAAATAATTCAAACAAAAAATATTATAGGTACATTTAACTAAGGAAGTACGACTGACAATGTGAATGAAATATTTTAACTAATGCAAATCCTTTCCTCTTTTTTAGGTGTGTGACTTTTAAATCCTACAAGCAGCCTTATTCCGGCACAAACTGACAATCGAAATGGCATTCATTTTGACAGTTAACATCTTTCGGCCAATGAACGTCGAGGCCACTGTCAAAACGAAAGCAATCGCGAGTTGTAACGGAATTAGACAGCTGTTGTTGTAAAATCTGCTACGCTGCTCTTATTGGAAACTTCTCTTTCCGACAAAACCAAACAAGTGGTGAAATAACCTTCTTAATTTAAGTTAGACTGCACGCGTAGCACGACCACTGCAGAAACAAGTAACGAAAAATGACAGAGATTTCTACGGCGCGATGACAAAAATGAAGATAACAAATGTCACTTTGTCTTCGTAGATACAAGTGATCCGTAGTGGTTGTGCTACTTGTCCTTGTGTGCTTGATTTTATCCTAACTTCCCTATCGGGCCAAGTTTAATTATCTAAATTGTATCAATTGTGATATTGTAGGACACTTTAGATATAGGGTGTTTGGAAGCTGGATAAAAAGCCTTAAGGGGGTGATAGAGCTTTAGAGCCATTTAGAGCTTTTTGATTTTTGAGCCATACATGTCTTAAACGAACAGTTTTTTCTTTTTTTTCCAGTTAAACTTGTATGTTATTTTTGACTAATAGTTTATAGTTAAAAATAAAAAACATACTTCGTTGTATGGCTCAAAATGTTGTAAATGGTGTCAACTATCACTCCCTTAAGCGTATTTCCCTTTCCGTGTCTAACTGACGACACCGGTCTCGCGAAATCCGCACGCTTTTGTATTAGTACGGAATTATACTAGCCCGTGTTCAATTCGCGTCTGTCAAACTTGAAGATTTGTACAAAGTTAACTTTACCTGTAGAAGACTGAACGAAATATATTTTTCTGGTCTTAATGGCACACTATTTTAGTTAAATATCACCTAATTTAATTTAAAAACGTAAGCTCACAACCTTCAATTATTATAATATAAATCAATAAATATTTTTATTGCTGATAAGAATATTAAGAAATTGTTTATAACCCCCACTCCTAGTCATGCGCTATTAGTTGAAGGGGCACTAGTGGTGGAAGAAGCAGCTGTACTTGTCACATTATTATCTTCAGCAGTCAAAACACTGCCATATTTTTTTAAGAACTCCAGAATAGCGCCATTGCTCCAACCAAAACCGAACTGTACGTTGTATTCGCCACCT
The DNA here is from genome assembly GCA_951800025.1 of Oligia strigilis. NCBI lineage: Eukaryota > Metazoa > Arthropoda > Insecta > Lepidoptera > Noctuidae > Oligia > Oligia strigilis. The sequence continues at coordinate 3,845,039 of OX637547.1, forward strand.
CCGCCGAACTTGCCAGGATTCTCCGCATCGTACTTCTCAAACATCTGCTTGTACTCCAGGAAGCCCCAGTGGCAAGACCTTACAAATGTTTGTGCGACCTCGAACGCCAGTGCTTTCGCCTCCACCGTACCGATGTTATCAAGGGCATTCACAACAATGCTCACTTCTGGCGGCCACACGTTGGGGAAGTCCCACTGCTCTCCGCTCCTGATGAGTGATGTGGGTACACCCCCGGGGAAGTCCAGACCCCCGGATTGTTCAAGATGGCTCACAATCCTGGGCCCGTTGGCCATCAGGAAGGTCGAGCTGACGGCATTTTGCCACAGCGGCGCGACGTTAGACGAGTAGAAGTATTTACGAGGTAAATTGTCTCGAATATCGTAGTCGTACCACATTGCATCTTCTTCGTTCCACAGCACTGCCTCAATGCTGTCCCTCCATTCTGCGGCTAACGTCGCGTACTCGGCAGACTTTTTTAGATTTAACATTAAAACATAGAACACCGACAAGTACTGGAGTGCACCAGCGAAGATGGCATTTAAATCCACAGCGATGAGTTGCCTGGTGTGAATGTCAGTGATAGTACCGTTGTTGCTTCCGCCCGGCACGATGAACCACCGCGTTGAGAAGTCCCAACCACTCTCTGCTGCGCTTTTAGTGTCGATGTAGAAATCAGTGCGATCTTGTTCACTAAAGCCGATCGTGTTATTGTAGTCTTCAAAATATGACTCCGGTCGCGGACCTTCGCTAGGAGCATAATATCTGAGAAGCGTGTGGTTCCTGCCGCATTTTTCAATAGTGACGGCTCTATTATTCAGCCAAAAGTCCATTTCAGTTTCTAAATAAGCTATGTTATTCCTAAGAAATTCGGTATCCAGGGTGTATTTATAGTAAAGAGCAACCATGGCCGTTAACATAGGCGGTTGACTGCGTTGCTGATAGTACCATCTGCTGCCGTTGGGAATGTGACCGAACTTATTCAAGAGTTCTATGAGATTTTCAATCATTCCTTTGGCGGTTTCTTGCATTCCACTAATGAGCAAACCTTCGATGATCCAGTAAGAGTCCCAGTAGTAAATCTCTTTGAATCGTCCTCCGGGTATGATGAATCCATGAGTGACCGGAACTAAACTGTACTGTTCAGGTTTTTCAAGAACATCTGCTTTGACTTTTCGAGCAAGAAGAGGCCAGATGTCGTTGATGCCCTTTCCGAATGCTCTCAAGGCTTCGTCTTTTATAGTGTTAAGGAACGCAGGGTTACTACTGTGGTCTGATGGAGTCCAGTCCTCGAGCTCGCTTTCGTTAGAGAAGTGTGTGTCAACGAACTGTGTTAACTGTGCTAATGACGGATTTTGATTGGTGTCGTTCAACAAAAGCTCAAAGTCGGTTAATATTCTGTTTTCGTCGTACTTCATCGGGAGATCGACGAAGGTCTTGGAGTCGTTGAACATCCTGGCCATCTGGACGTGATGGAGGAGCTTGCTATTGCAGTAAACTGGCTTCTCGCAGGTAGGGGGCAGGTCTACAGCGCCGGACAGACCGGCAGCCGCCAACAAGATCAGAAATTCCCGCATCTGGAACAAGAAACAATATGCTTTAAAACAAATGTACGGAGATTGGTAGTGAACAAAAAAAAGTAAGTACCTATACGGGTACGGGAAATACAAGCATACATAATCAGCCTATAATGTTCCCACTGCTGGGACACAGGCCTTCTCCTCTTTTTGAGAGGGAGTGGGCCGTAATCCACCACGCGGGCCCAGGGCGGGTTGATAGACAGACCACCACTGCTCTCAACACAAGTAGGTATACATGCAGCTATTTATTGCGAGTAGGTTATTTTTTATAGCTACAGGGTACCTATACCTATCTATACGCCGTCACTAGATTCACGACCACAAGCTTCTTCAAACCGTGACGAATTCATCATTAACAGAATAGTCTAAACCATTACTCCTGTTAATGACTCGTCAAGTAATCACAACAATTACACCGTTTAACTTTTTGCCCACATTAGAATATTATTATTTTTTAGACTACCTATTTATAAAAATATTTTATAATTTATTGGCAAGGTGACTACGAAAAAAAATTTTTTTTGACCTGATTGTTTACGCTATATGTCCAGAAGATTGCTCCATCATACAGTACTACTACTTTAGCAATTTTAAAATTGTTTTTGCTTTTAATCTAACGTACCTACAGACAGAATGCAAATTTTAGTGACCATGAACAGGATGAACGAATTTTTAAGGAAAGTATTAGATAAACTGAAAACTTAGGTGAAGTGAGTTTGTCTTTGCTAGGAATTGACACTATTAACAGCTCACTCCACGCTCACTTCTTACGGTGAGAATTTTACAGAATAGCACCACTGCATGTTGATTCTGAAAAAAACTCACCGTGAAAACTTGCGTGGAGTGAGCTGTCAGTGTCATCCCACTGATGCTAGGGATTGACCAAGCAAACATTTACAATCATAATCGAGATTTTAATAATCTATACTAATATTATAAAGCTGCAGAGTTTGTTTGTTTGTTTGAACGCGCTAATCTCTGGAACTACTGGTCCGATTTGAATGATTCTTTTAGTGTTGGGTAGTCCATTTATCGAGGAAGGCTATAGGCTATATAACATCACGCTACGACCCTTAGGAGCCGCGCAGCGTGTGACACCGCGGGGAACAGCTAGTATTTTATATGATAATTCCTATTGAAAATTTTATATAATTTCTAAGCTAGTATTTTAGTGGTCAAAACATCAATATTTTGTGGGGTTTTAAAATAAAATGGCAAAACAGAAACTCAGTCAGAATCTCAATGTTGTTTTTTTTTTCTTTTTTTTCCCTAGGCTAGTAAGTCCTTATATAGCCTAAGGCGCGAGCGCGTAGTAAAGTCTGCGGCGATGTTCAGCGTTGTTATTAACCCTGATTAACCCAAATCTATTCAATTAGAAGAGATAATTGAGTGTATTAAGTCATCGAGTGCTAACGGTGTGTCTAGCTGACGGACCATAGAATTTATTCCTACGTAGTTTGTGTGGCGTGATCACTTCACCCGATTTACGACATTTAATGTCGTAAATCGGGTGAAGTGATCACGTTAAACATCGTCGCAGTCTTTACTAGACTCGATTTACAATCGCTCATAATAACAAACAATGTCGATGCGTATTTTCATCAGTCTAGCTGTCTTAAACTTGAATGTTTTATTTTATGACATTCTGACTGAGTTTCTGTTTTGCTATTTTATTTTAAAACCCCACAAAATATTAATGTTTTGATCACTAAAATACTAGCTTTGAAATTATATAAAGTTTTCAATAGGATTAGCATAAAAAATATTATTAAAATCTCGATTATGATTGTAAATGTATGCTTGGCCAATCCCTAGGTATTAGGTGGGAAGACACTGACAGCTCACTCCACGCTCACTTCACCTAAGTTTTCACGGTGAGAAGGTTACAGAATCGCACTGCAGCGGTGCTATTCTGTAAAAATCTCACCGTGAAAACATAAGTGAAGTGTGCGTAGAGTGAGCTGTCAATAGTGTCAATTCCTAGCAAAAACCAACTCACTTCACCTAAGTTCTCACGGTGAGATTTTTATTGAATCGACCGGCTGCAGTGCGATTCTGTTACAATCTCAGCGTGAAAACTTAGGTGAAGTGAGTTTGTTTTTGCTAGGAATTGCTATAATTTCAAAGCTAGTATTTTAGTGATCAAAACATTAATATTTTGTGGGTTTTAAAAATAAAATAGCAAAACAGAAACTCAGTCACAATCTCAATGTTGTTTTTTTTTTCTTTTTTTCCCTAGACTAGTAAGTCCTTATATAGCCTGAGTCGCAAGCACGTCACGCACGAACAGTAAATAAAAAAACCGGTCAAGAGCGAGTCGGACTCGCGCACCGAGGGTTCCGTAGCATCATGTTTTTAATTTTTTTTTTCATCGGCGAGGCCTATATTCGTCAGAGAATTTTAGTGAGCGTGGAGTGAACTGTCAATAGTGTCAATTCCTAGCAAAAACAAACTCACTTCACCTAAGTTTTCACGGTGAGATTTTTACAGAATCGACCGGCTGTATGGAAATCAGCAAAGTAAGTATCAAAAAGTAATCATGAAATACACGAAACTAGTAACATTTTTTTTCTGTAGGTGTAGGTATCAAAATTGAATCGCATCGTCGGAAATGAGACACAGACACCAATATTGTAAGTCAAGGCCAAATGGTAATATTTCCTTAAATGGATGTATTTTTCTTTTATACCAGAACCACGTACTTTACAACTAAATAATTTAAACGAATTGTAATAGAGTCGGTGTAACAGTTACGTTAAATCGAGCGTATCGTAACGTGGCCTCCGAGACTTTGCTTTTTTTTTTAACACCGATTAGAAGCAAGCAGTTATTTAAATCAGTTTTATTTCAAAGTCCATTAACTCCATAATCTTAATTATTTATTTTATTGTTGGGATTATCAATCTTGTTTTTAAACTACAAACAGTCATAGATCTGTACGACTTTTGTATCAAATTAAAGTCACTATTCGGCTATGGATTATAGCTAGCCAAGGTCGTTCGCTATGCCAATCTATGATGATTAAACCTAGTCCTACAGCGAAGACAAGTTCATATCACCAATGTCAAGGTAACGCTTTAGTAAAACTGCCTGGTAACTGGTACCCAAAAACAGATGGGCAGATACTCGACAAACGTATGTCATGTAGCTTTCAGTTGTTCAAACATGGTTCGAATTTTAATTAGCATTTTTATGTTTACAGCTCATTTGTTCAGGAGCCCAAGTCTGGTATTTTTATAAATTCGTCATTCCAACACGATCCCATTGTCATTTTGCTAAAAGTTCGTAATCTGCTAAATTCATAATGGTCGATCATTGGTCGGTCAATGGTGCAGAACACATACGATACTCGTAACGAATTAAAAGCAATGACTGCACAATGACGTTCTAATGGTAGGTCACTGATCAAAGGAACTGTCAAAATTTTAGCAGATTACCGCCTAAGTCAGTAATTCATTTGTCATTATGTACGAGATTACCATTCTATGCCATTTCTTTCAATGGAGTGTCAGTGGTTGACCATTGGAAAGTCATAATGACGCCATTATATTAGTAGATTACCAAACTTGTCAAAATCAACAATTATGAAATCAATGATAGACCATTCTGACACTATTGTAAAAGCAGACTTGAGGCCCTGATTTCCATAAAACAATCTGTCAAATGGGGATAGGAATATAGTGAATAGTCAAGATCAAGACTAAAACAAAGGCAATGAAGTGCACTACACAAATACACTACTTGCTGGAAGGACCGTCAATGTCTTTGAAGACGTACTATTATATTAATGTACTTATATTCAGACAGGTAAAAATAACAAAATTAAATATTAACATAACTAAAACTATACAGAAACTAGAAAATAGCGTCGAAAAACTCATCCGCATCGCTGTCGACTGGTAATGTACCCAAGAGACTGGCGGCATTACCACGTTGTATGGCGATGCTTAGCCTCTGGCCAAGGTAAAAGCCAGCCCTTGGGTCACGGGAAGTGTCAACCAGCCGTTTCGAAATATCTTTAAAAAGACCATGAGCACTCGGACCCCACGGCCCGAGGGTTTTGTACTATTATTGATCGAAGTTGAAGATGCTGAAAAGTGAACAGTCGGTGGTGAAAGAAGTGCAGAAGAAGATAGATCAAATGCTGAAATGGAAACCGAACCCAAAAATGTACAGGCAACAAAAGAGATAGGTAAGTATGCAGGATCGTCGGATATAGTTGAAGTTTATTAAGAAACCGATGGATGTTCTCGAATAAAATTTAATTTTATTAATAGAAAACAAACAGCTCATTTAACAAATTAAATTTCAGTCCTCAACATCCATCAGTTTCTTACTAAACTTCAACTATATCCGACGATCCTGCATACTTATCTCTTTTGTTGACTGTACATCTAACATCAGGAAGAAAAGTCTGTTGCCGTAAGGAAATAGAAGTACTTTGAGTAAAGGTATCAATTAGGTGAGTGAAGGCGACAAAACGTGCTGTTAACAAAGTTGACTCACTTTAATTATTAGAAGAACCGCTTTTCATAAACTGTCACGAACGCTATTATAGTAAACACTAAACATTATAGCAATTGTTTGAAATATATCGATAGATTGGGTCTTTCCCGCGTACTTACAGTTCATAGAATTAGTTTTCGACCAAGAAAAGTTATCGTAAATATCATCTTCTGCCTAGCTTTTCCCAACTATGTTAGGGTCAGCTTCCAGTCTAACCTGATGCAGCTGAATACCAGTAAATATATCCCTTTGAATAAGATCTATGGTATAATACTGGCGGAGTGCCAACGATTTTGAATTTAGATCGAGAGGAGATGATACGGTGCACACTAGGACTAGATATTTTTACTATTACTTTAATATTACTTTGGTAAGACGGATGGGCCTAACAAAACGAAGGTTATCTGCAGTCGCGTGTTCTTGTAAACCGGGATCATGAACATGATAAGTAGAAAAGCCGCAATTAAATTATATAATTTCCTTATTATTGTCTAATTCATTTAGTTACGGCTTAAGCCTTCGATTCTCTCACCTCGTGAGCAATAATGCAAGGGAAAACATTTAAATTCAATCAATCGATAATATTTGTTTTACGATCGAACATAAAACCTAAATCAATCAACTCAACCTTCCGCAGTCCACTGCTGGACATAGGCGTCTCCCAGACTGCACCACAACACGCTGTCCTCCGCCTTCCGCATCCAGGCTGTTCTAGCCACCTTTTTACCTACTAGTACATAAATGCGAAAAATTGAATATTTTACGGTCCTGTTTAGAATCATGAAACCTGTGAGATTGGTAAAAATTGTGCCATATGAGATACTCAAATTGATTACAAACAACAGTAGGTAAGTGACATTATTATGCATTAGATAATTGCGCAAGAGTGAATCAAGTAAGTAGAACATACGATACTAGCGAGACCATAGAAATGTAAAAACTTGTTTCTTTATCTATGAGCGATACAGATGAAAGTGAAACGTCTGACGGGCCTTCTGCTACTGGCGTCTAAAGTCACGGCCCATTCGCTCAAACCCTATAAATCGGAAGACCATACCTAATACTTGCTGGCAATAGGAACTAAGAATGGTGGTTGTACCTACTTCTCCAGACGAACTTAGACTACCTGGCGAACATCACAGAAATCCGCCGGATGCGGGAAACACGATACCTACGGCGGTTTCAAACTTTATGGCGACTGAAGTACGCTACTCGCTACACGTGGAACCTGTTGACCCCTCACCCCCGCTAACAGGGAAATTTGCCGCCATTAAATTTGAATCGGGGTGTACCAGCCAAATGTAGTGATGTAAGGGGAAGCTTTTCTCCAATAGGTACCTAGTGACAAATCTTTAAGCTGAATGTTGATGATGACACGAGCTCAATAGACAGACATATGTGCGCATACGATCTGTGACTAGATGCCTTATGCATTTATAACAAGGTAGGCTACGCGTATCAAATACATAGAAAACTATAGTACACACCAGAACATAATTACATAAATTAGTATTATCAGCGTTAATAATTGGATCGCGTGTTCCTAATATTATTTTTATATATTTTGTCACACAGTTCGTTATCGAAGACTTTTAAAATAAACATTTGCTACTGCACTCACAGCGTCAATCTGTTCTGGCAATGCCTTGGTTTATTCTGTGGAGTAATTGCGTAAAACACTAGAAAAGGGGTTGTGGAGGTCAGATTAGTCGCTCCATGTAAAATACTGGTATTCAGCTGCATCCGGTTAGACTGGAAGCCAACCCCAACATAGTTGGGAAAAGGCTAGGCAGATGATGACTAGAAAAGTAGCAATGGCTTTCATTTTGACAGTTTAACAACATTCATTGCGTTATTTACGTTGGTGAGACACATTTTTTGAACATATGAAGCAATGGATAAGCAATATCTTTGAAAATGACTCAGATTGTAATTGAAAGTGTGTTACGCAATTAGGTACAGAAGGATGTAGGAGTCTCACTCCTAGAAATAGTCACACCTGTCAACCTGTGGTGCTATTCTGTAAAAATCTCACCGTGAAAACTTAGGTGAAGTGAGCGTGGAGTGAGCTGTCAATAGTGTCAATTCCTAGCAAAAACAAACTCACTTCACCTAAGTTTTCACGGTGAGATTTTTACAGAATCGACCGGCTGTTCAAGATCGTCGGGGTTAAAGATTTTATTAAAGAACCCCCACTTACTGACCTAAAGGAAATGTGATATGACAATACAAGTAGAGGACGACAATTATTATGAAAGAGATGAATACTGACTGGTACTTGGAGAGAAGAATGCTGCCCCAACCCCAAATGAGTTCGGAATCCTTGGACAAGAGAATTATGATAGAAAGAAAGGAAGGAAAATCTATATAACAATGACGCCTCCTAAAAAGAGGCTCTGCCAAAATCAAACAACGCTAACTTCTCGTAAATAATCATTAATGACTCTAATATTATAAAGGCGAAAGTTTGTGAGTGTATTGTGTATGTTTTTTTACTTTATTCCCACGGGATGCGGGTGAAACCGCGGGGCGCAGCTAGTAACAAAATAAACGCTAAACCTTTCCAGATAATCTTGATTCGCTGGATATGGGACGGAGCATTTATCATTTAAGTGGTACCTACTTAAAAACAGGTTTTCATCTCAACTATCTCTAAATTTAGATTTTAGTGCAAAAAAGCTTAAGTTAGCTCGAACTAGTCGATTCTACGAATGCCTTGTCTAATGTGCCAGTTTTTTGCGCCGGAAAATTATCGCGCGATATAATTATCACTATACCTGCGCACTAATTGCGCAACATACTATCAATCACAATAATCTATCTAACCCGTTGTCCTAGGTGAGCGACGACGGGCCGCGACGGGACCGACCAATACTTCACGCGACGTGTGTCCTATTTTGTAGTCATTCGTGAGCGACAAACGCGGCAATCTCAGTTCATTATTGTTTTAACCATGGGCATGTATACTGCGTACGTCTACTCGGAAATTCATATTTTAAATACTTAGCCCTACAAAAACTTCGTAAACAAAGAAGGAAAACAACAAATATCATAAATATTTAGAAAGAAATTTTGGGAGAGTTTCATCATTTAAGTATATCCGAAAGTGCCAAATTTTTGTATTTATTTTAATGAATAAATGGTACTCTTTTTTATTAATCTGTACTCTTTATTTACCCTCTCTGAAATCAGATGTACTCTACTTCTTCTAGAAAAAACCTACATAACAATGCGTCGCGTCTCATCGCGCAAAAAACAAGTCCGCAATTCGTCGCGTTTCAACGCACTGTGGTCGCATCGCACACTGATTAAGGCGACAACCTAGGCCACAAGTACATATCGACTATTTTGATATTTTCGCGTCGCGTCGCGTCGCATTACCGCGTTTGTCGTTCACCTACGACAACGGGTAAGCTAAATAAAGTGATTTTTCAATATGCGTATGATTGACAAAGTTTTTAGCCGCTAAGCAAAACAATAGTAGATTATGCACTAAGGGGATAAAGTAGGTACGCTATTTTGAATCCCAAAGGCAACGAAGGATTCTAAGGACTCTCGAGGGAGTTAAAACTAGAATCCTGAGTGCAGTGACGGATTCAAATTCTCCCAAGACAAAGACACCTTTATCCCCGAGGAGAATACTGTATAAAAATAAAAAGCAATAGTACTAGAATCAAAGCATTTATTAAAATTACAATTACAGTTAAATCTGTTAGTGTTTATAATAGAGGTGCGTAGAGCTTGGTACCTTTCGATAATCTTACGTATTCTCCACGGACTACGAATGACCGTTCTTTCTTTGATTTTGTATCTGATCTGGCAAATCTACCAGCAACAAATCTGAATGTTTTTCGTTATCTTCGATTTGAATGTTTACGAGTTCATTTCCACGACAAGCGCCATTCACTCCAAAAATCAATGCCACCTGTAACAAAAACAGGCAGGAAGTTATGTTACGTAATACCTATATTAATTTTTATGTATTGCAAGTTAAAAGCTTTTTAGTTTATTATTTTTATTAATAATTTTTCGAAACATCACGTCAGTAGATCGCACATAAGCGATCGATTCATAAGCGGGTAGCTAGTAACTACTTACCTATAGTAAGTATGTAGTATATTTAGTTACTAAAAATTTAATCAATAGGTAGGTAGGTACTTACTTTAGTGGCAAGAAAGTTGTGGTCAGGAACTTCTGTCATTGCCTTCATTTAGAAATGTTTCCACATTTTGATCTGTGAAAACTTTTGATTTCTTACGACGACGATGTCTTTCTGATTCCCTTTTTAAAAATGCCAGTTATTTGGTGTATACGTATTAATTTGTATATTATGTTTGATGGATATATAATTGTTGACCTGACCATCGAATAGATGCACCATAGGCTACTTGGCTTCTTTGTACATACATGATAAATGCTGAAAGTAGCTTTGTAGTTTTCCACTTGTAAGAATTGTCGGGGCGTAGGCTTTTATGTACGATTCCTTGGACTTTTCAGGGAGTAGATTTCTGGCAATACCAATGGCTTCGGATTTAATGTACTCCGAAGTCAAATCACTATCGTTACTCGAAATTTTTGTAAAAATTTGTAGTTTAGGTAATTTGTTGGAAAGCAAAGCAGTTTTCAGTATTCGCGCGTTTTTTTGTGTTCAATTTTTTTTAATATTCTACTCGTGGAGTTGTGGTGGCCAGTTCTATTTTCGATCAATTTACCTATTTTTTAGTGCCATCTGCACTTAATGGTGAATGCATGGAATTAGTATGTACCTACTACCTAACGTAAATGTCCGTATGCGATTTCTAATTTATGTGCCAAATTCAAATCACATTAGGATCAGAGATGCATAATAAAATTCAGTTCAATATTATTGCTGTGCTAGACCCCAGGTCTTGAATGACTTTCAGTCTATCAAAAAGTACTCCGTGTGAATGACTTAGAATTTAGGTTAGGTTTGCATGACATATAATTTGACATGTGAAAAAGATGAGTAAATTCGTTTAACCCGTAGGTTTAACCAAAGAGGTATTTTAAATGAAAGACAGTGGTGCCCCAGTGGTAATGACCGCGACTTACCTACGTTGTTTGTAGGTCGTGGGTTCGAACCCAAGCAGGCACTGTAATTTGTGTAAGCTATTTCATCACCACTGCTCTCAAAACGGTAAAGTAAAACATCATGAGGAAACCGGCATGTCCTAGCACCAAATACTCGAAGACACCTACCAAAACGCACTGGACCTGCGTGGTGGATTACGTCCCACTTGCTCTTACAGAGAGGAGGCCTGTCCCAGCAGTGGGAACATTATAGGCTGATTATGTTATGAGCACAAAAGACCAACTTAGGTAATTTCTGTAAAGTTATATAAAGTTTCGCAAATACCTACCCAATCAACGTTAAAGGATTATTTTGGCGGAAACGAATGTGACCCACTTGCAATCGTATCGACCACGGTCGCTTTCGGAAGGTCATCAGTCGACAGTCGACTGACAATCTTATTAAGCTACTTTTAATTCAGCGTCTACTATCCCAGCACCGTTACTTACTTATTCTTTCTTAAAAACTGTATTTTTTTTAAATTCAATAAGTTATTATACAATATTGACAGTAATATATGTAAATCTAACCTCACACTGAACTGCAAAAGTACTGCTTCCTTACATCTCATAGATGAATGCAATGAATATCAATGAACGGTCAAAATAACAGCTATTACGATTGCGAATGAGTTACGTAATAGGGATGCCGGTGCCTCTCACGGGGAATGAAAGATACAAGACACAAACAACAATACTGAATAATATTCACTACGTGATACTCAAGGGCAGCTCTTACATAAAAGTACTAAGTAAAGTAACCTTTTTCTAATCGCCCTCATTCAATATTTCCCTATTGACAAGCGCCCTCGCCCTTGCTTTTTATCAGACAATTGACGGTCTCGTGCGTGACATTCAGTTTATGTTATATTTACTTTTGACGTGACAACGTCTTAAATTAGGTTGCGGCTGGGAGTCACTTATGAAAAAGTGTAACGCTCGGTAACGTTACGTTCTTATTTTCATTTAATTCCTTGTTCCTATTGTGCAATTTAATTATATTCATATCAATAAATATTCTACCGAGAAAAAGACGTTGTCACGTAAAATCTTCGCCCGTAAAACCGACTTTACAGGCAACCATTTTTTTTACAATGTCACTTGGTAGATGAAAAGGGTTCTTTTTGACTGGTACAGTCAGGGAAATTAATTGTTAAACAAAATAACCTACGTCAATTTGCTGTGTTATTGCAACAATTTCAGTCAACTGTCAAAGAATGACAGTTGTGATTTGAATATACGGACAGCATAAGTTGGTATGGTAGTAAATTTTCTTAACAACCCCCTCAATTTCAATTCAATTTTCTTCCCTGACATTATAATAATTACAGTTGAAGTAGATACATTATCTTTTCAAGATTGCGCTGGGCATGGTTTAATATACCTACCTTTATCAGCAATATTATTAATTTATTATTGCCATTTGTAGTGATGATAAATTATATTATTTTATTTCTGTAAAAAACGCTTTTACGTCAAAAATAGGCTTTTAGGTCCATAAGGTACGATTCAGACCAACCGGCTCGCGTCGCACCGCATCGGAACGGAGCCGTACGCGTGCCGCAGCAACCGAACGTGTGCCGCGGCAGCCGAACGCGTCCGTCGGAGCCGTACCGCTACTGCGGCATGCGTACGGCTGCCGCTGTAGCCGTACGCGTGCCAATGACAATCATATGTCTGAACTAAAGAAATTAGTTTTTCTTCCGTATCCATTTTTGACTTGTAACTGTCGCTTGAAGAACACAATTTGAATGATTCGCTAGTTGCTGCACCGTAATCTCCGTTCGTATTCCACGACGCACGGCCAACCGGCTCCGAACGGACCCGACGGCAGCCGATTCGATGCCGACGGCGCCGTTCGGAGCCGGTCGGGGCCGGTCGGCCGTCGCGACAGCCGAATGCATTCTACGACACGTCGCGACGCGTCGCGGGATGCCGACGGAGGTAACTATGCGTAAGTTGCATGCAAATATGAACTGTAATTACTGTTGATACATTTCAATGTTCTTTACCGCATTGTAAAATGCCGCCCGGCCCGGCCCGATGCGAGCCGGTTGGTCTGAATCTGTCTAACATTGTTTTTTGTTTATTATATTTTTTATAGGCTGTTTAGCGGTTAAACCCAGTGCCTTTAATTACACATGAAAAACAAAACCACCGCGCCATTTTCCATAAAAGTTAATAACAATAGGTACAAATCTGTTTTTTTCCTCGCAAGTGTGTTGAAAAACGTCGTATTAAACGCGTGTGCATTGATCATTACACACTCAGCTTCAATAATACCGCCTCGGGTATAATGCTCAACATAGCACACATTTATCATAATGTACTATTGTTTTAAACTAGACGAGTTCAGGGTTATTATCCTAATACTCTGAAAAGAAAGACCGAAACAAACTCAGAGGTCAGTCTCTTTTAATTCGTATTTCTGTTTTCTCTACATCTATGCCAAAAATGTTCGTTCTAAGTGGGTCAACATCATAAATGCCACGTATGAATGTGGAGATACGAGTACAATCACTAATCATGGATTATCTTGACAAACACAGAATTAATCTTTAACAACAGCATTAAATACCGAGATGGCCTTACAATTCCATCATTAGGTACATAGTCTAAGCTTATCCATGAGTCAGTACCTAGGTACCTATTATTCTTTTCATTCCTATCTTACCACGTCCAAATAACGATGACGGACAAACAACAATTAAGTAAGCTGCTAGCTGCCCTAAATGTAAAACCATAACATGATGAATGGTGATGATTCGTTCCATAATTTGAAGTCCTAACTGCCCATTGTCCTTTATAATCACTTATTGAATAGTTATGTAGAAGAAAAATTATACAGGCAAGACAATGTTATATCTCTATTACATCTCTAATATCATAGAAAAAAAAACAGTGGCACTCTGGGTGCACAACAAAACACAAACAGAATATTTTGCCATCACTCACTGACATAATCGTACATCCCGAGGATAGCCGAACACATCCGAAGCGGGTATCTTTTTAATCGTCTCATAAACAAAACACGCGCGGTGTCGCTTACCTACAGTAACAGTGGCGCGAGTTTAATGATTTTTTGCTATTTAAAAAAAAGCCACACACGCCTAAAGAAGTTTTCACTTCAAAAACTTTGAGTATGAATGTGGCTCTAAGAGTAGGGGAAGACCAAAGTAATGATGTATGGACTGTGTGAAAGATGAAATATAGAAACGGGTTGACTACCGAAATGACGACTAATAGAGAAGTATGGAAGAAAATGACATGTTACGCTGACCCCAAATAAATTGGGATACGGGCACGGGAGAATTATGAAATAACTAGCAGCGCCCCGCGGTTTCATCCGCGTAAGTGTCGATCCCGTGGGAATATCGGGATAAAAAGTAGCCAATCTGTTAATCCAGGGTGTCAGCTACCTCCATACAAAATTTTATCAAAATTGGTCTAGCCGTTTGAGCATGAAGAAGTAACAAACATATAAACACACACTCACAAACTTTCGCCTTTATAATATTAGTGTAATAGAAGAATTTAAGTAGAAGAAAAAAGAAGGTGAAGAGGAAAACTTTTGGAGCTGGATATTTTAGCTAATGCGTCGCCTCGCGTCCTTTCCTTATAACCACAGGTCACGTTTGTCTGTATTTACACTGGCACCTATGAAACTCAACTTAATCAGCAATGGCGCTTGCTGACAGTTCCTAAGCCCAAAACTGATTCTTTGTAAAGGACCTCTACTAACTACTGTAATATTATATGCAAGAGCGTATTGCTCTTGCATATAATTTTAATAAACTACAATGCTCTTTTCCTGTCTGAAAATATTTTAATCATATCTGCATCAAAACAACAACACTGTTTTCGGTTTCTGTAAATAACTTTATCTGCACAATCAACATGAAATAATCATGAAGTCATTAATGAACACAATTAAGTCACAAACAAAACAATTCAGTTATCTTATCTATCCAGGCAGCTCGGAACATTTGAGGTATAAACTAATCGTTACACTACAAACGCTTCCACCACAAAGGTCATCAACGCGTATCAACTCGGAAAGGGATAGTCACTGTATCAACTCGAGCCATTCAGTATTCTTTGTATGAAACTCCCTACTGCAACCAACGGACACTAATCGGAATCGTAACGTAATCGCCTCGCCTCAGGACAAGCTCACGAACTGCGTGGATGGCGTGGATTACGTCTCTCCGTACCCGAGCTTACGTCTCTTCGTCCACCCTTGCCTCCTGCAGCACCATCAACCAGCGCGACAGCCATCGGCGAGCCATATGCGCGACGTCGCCTAGCCGTTGCCGAGTCGACGTACCTATCAGAGCTTCTGATCCGCTTTGGTTAATTTGGTTGATTCCTGTTTGACGCCGGGGCGAAAGGCGATACGGTTACGATCCCTTTCCGAGTTGATATGGGCTATGCATAGTTACTTTACTCTTTGGGGCTATGACCTTAAAACGGATTGCACTAGCTAGACTAATAAAATAATTTAAAGTTTATTATTGTAATCCACAGTAGTGAAGTATGCATGAACCATTACCACAATCGTACATTTTTAATCCTATAATTTTTATTTTTTACAGACTTTTTTACTAGCTACTTAGGTTTACACCCAGTAAACACCATGGACGTAATATATAGAAGTAACGTAAACACACTGAAACGTGGCAATTGAAAAGACGAAGGAACAAAGGACAGGCGTGTCGCGTCGGTCATCTCCTGACAAGAAATCTTCCAATAAGGTTTTACCAAAGAGATGTAAGATATGTCTTTGGGTTTTACAAAGCTATGTATTGTAAACAAAGATAGGACTAGAATTCTATTTGAATCCGCATCCATATTTCGCCATGCGATTGCAATTGTAGAGCCTCTTTCATTTGGCAATTGAACGAAATTGCGGTCTCATTGATTCTGAAGAGACTTTTTTATATTAAAAATAGACAAAGTAGGTGTTATGATCTGACATAAACACAAATGACTTTGTGCAGGGAAATCAGGATAATTAATTACCTACGTCATTGTTTGTAAAATTGACACACTACCTACGCCAATTTGCCGTGTTATAGCCATTTCAACTGTCAACGAATGACAGTCTTGTGAATTACGGAAATACGGACAATTTGAGTTAGTAGTCAATATGCTAAACTATAAATTTCCCTGACTTTACAAAAAAAAAATGAGTCAGTTTCTTATAGCAGGCGGAAGGCTTATTTTCCGGGCACGTATAAACCACAGGTTGGTCATGTCAACCAATGAGTAGGTAGGTTTCGAATCTAAGAGGAAAACCTTTTTCCTTATGTATCACTTGTGCATCTGTCATTGTTTTAAATTGTTCGGAAAAGTAAAGCGTAAATTCCAACTAGGGTTACTTACTACATCTTTTTATATATACTTTGATTTATGTAATTAGTCGTGTAAATCAAATAAATAAATAAAAAGTACTTTTGCAGCCATTGCCTCTAAAAATACAGGGTTATTAGTAAAACATTTACAACCTTTTAAGAGGTCATTGTACTCATCACTATCAACAACTTTTACTATGGGACAAAACCTGAAATCGCGAAAAAAAAAAAACAGCTGTTCCCTACAGTTATGTTCGTATAACTCGTCAAAATGTAGGGAACAGCAAATTTTTTTTTCGCGATTTCTGGTTTGGTTCCGTAGTAAAAGTTGTTCATAGTGATGAGTACAATGACCTCTTAAGAGGTTGTTAATGTTTTACCAATAACCCTGTATAGTATATGGCGAAAAAATATAATTAAACATACCTAGTCGAGAGATTTAAAAAATATTTAATTTTTTTAATGCTCACTTTTTGCTACTTTGAGTCTTATTAACTGGTTTTTTAGTAGTTTCGCCTGTATGTATAGTATTTTGGCATCTAATAAAGCAGGATACTATATTGTACCTAGGTATAGTAGGGTTGGCAATCCTATTTCTGACTTACCTAAGCTACGTAAGTACGTTATTGCTGTAGGTAATGGTTTTATTGTCTTACCAACATAGAAGAAGAAAATAAGGAAAACAACACTTTTTCAAACGTGTTTTTATAAACACTACCTATGTTTGTGTTATTTACGGTAAAAAGGTCACTGGCCAATATTAAATTTGTCATAAGTAAACTAGAAATAAGTGGTTTTTTAGGGTTTCGTACCCAAAGGGTAAGAACGGGACCCTATTACTAAGACTCCACTGTCCGTCTGTCGGTCACCAGGCTGTATCTCATGAACCGTGATAGCTAGACAGTTGAAATTTTCACAGATGATGTGTATATTGTATTGTATCTGTTGCCGCTATAACAAGAAATACTAAAAACAGAATAGGTACAATAAATATTTAATATTTATACCATACAACAAACGTGTTTTTTTCGGCGTTTTTGCCTTGTGGTACGGAACTCTTCGTGTGCGAGTCCGACTCGCACTTGGCCAGTATTTTTTTATTTAGCCTACACTGTCCCACTGCTAAGCAAAGGCCTCCCCCAAATCCATCCAAGAATCCTATTCTAGAGCCCACACACACACACTAACCCCCATAAATGAGATTTTACAGAAGTTAAATTCAGTCCGCTTTCAGTGTACAAAATGAGTACCTACTTACCTAAGTCAAGGAATTCCATCGGTAACAATGGCTTTCATTTTGACAATTCAGCAACATTGATTGCGTTATTTACGTTGTTGAGCAGACTTTCTCGAACTTACGAAGCAATGGATTAGCAATATCTTTCAAAATGATTGAGATTGTGATTCATCGTGTTTTGTGCAATGAGGGTGCTGATTCACGATGTAAGGGCACTTCAAATGTTGAGTAATGTACAAAGCAACTGCTTCTTGCTTCTTGTTATTAATCACATGTTCGGCAATATGACAGCTATTGATGACACTTCATGTAAGTCCTGTTCGATGGTGTTATCTCAAGTTATTTTGTGTTGGGCCCGTCTTTATCTGTACTGATAAGATATAACATAGGTACGTACGTATCATCTTCAGGTTTACGTGGCGCTAACATGAGTAGCCGGTATCACTTGATTTTTTCAGTGCCACAGTTACATAAATGTAGGATCTGGCAACCAGTCTAACCAAGGGGTATCGTATTACCCAGTAACTGGGTTGTGAACGTCAGATAGGCAGTCGCTCCATGTAAAATACTGGTACTTAGCTGCATCAGGTTAGACTGGAAACCGATTCCAATCTATTTGGGAAAAGGCTAGGCAGATAATGAGTTACGTAGGCACATTGTGAGTTACATTTTTTAATTAGTTTAGTAAGAAAGCGATTGATGTTTTCGAATGAAATTTAATTTTATAAATGAACTGTGGCCTTAGTGTGAGTTTTTTCGACTCACGTAAACTCACGTTCGATTGCGAGCGCGTTAGAATTTTGTATGGGAAATGAGGTTTCTCGTAGTGACCACCAGATGGCGCTATAACTTTTATCCATATAAAATTCTAACGCGCTCGCAATCGAACGTGAGTGAAAAAACTCACACTAAGGCCACTGTTTGTTTTCTATTAATGAAATTACATTTTATTCGAAAACATCCATCGGTTTCTTGTTAAACTTCAACTATATCCGACGTCAATTTGCCGTGTTATAGCCATTCATAAAACGGTCAAAGAATGACAGTTGTGGTTTGAATATCCGGACAGTTTAAATTGATAGTCAATTTGATTGACAATTAATTTCCCTGACTTTAGGTACCTACTGGAGGATTAATAAGCTATTGAATGATTAATTGTATGCGTAAGCTCTACATTTTGTAACTCGCATATTGTGGTTCGTGTACAGAGTGTACATGCTGCGAGGTTTGTGTTAAATCTCTTCATGAAAAGAATGTTATCATTTTGTTTCTTTAGGGTTCCGTACCTCAAAAGGAAAAAAACGGAACCCTTACAGGGTCACTTTGTTGTCCGTCCGTCCGTCCGTCTGTCTGTCAACACTCTTTATCTCGGGAATGCGTTAAGGTATCGAGTTGAAATTAAAACCATATACTTACTCAGATCTACAGTGCCTTGAAGCTGTGAAAAAATCAAAATTCTAAGTTAACGTTTAGCGCGTAACGTTTTTTTAGTTAACGTAAAAAAAATATGGCCGTTTATGCCGCAAAAAAACGTATATTTCGACACTCTCAAGGGAATTAAAATTAGGGTACTTCCCGTTGACCTAGAATCATGAAATTTGTTATGAAGTACAAGTAAAGGAAAAAATCCGAAAACCGTAAATTCGTAGGTAAACTGTTTACACACCTACAAAGTACGGAAACGGAAACCTAGGTGCGCGAGTCGCTGGTTTTTAGGGTTCCGTACCCTAAGGGTAAAAACGGGACCCTATTACTAAGACTTCGCTGTCTGTCCGTCCGTCTGTCCGTCCATCCGTCTGTCTGTCACCAGGCTGTATCTGAAGAACCGCGATAGCTAGACAGTTGAAATTTTCACAATCTATGTATTTCTGTTGCCGCTATAACAACAAATACAAAAAAAAAAAAATTAACAAACGTGTTTTTTTTTTTTCGGTGTTTTTGCCTTGTGGTACGGAACCCTTCGTGTGCGAGTCCGACTCGCACTTGGCCCGTTTTTTCTCTTTCCCTAGGTTCTTTTCGTTATCAATATCATCGATACAAAGTAGATGATATCACTAACAATAAGTTGTTTACATCGCTTGACATTATTTTCTCTATCTATCTATAACAATATAACTGATTGTACATACGTCCTACTGCCGTCTTAGGTATATAGATAACTGACTAACAAGGTAAATCCCCGATAGACACTTTATAATTTCTCGAGGAAAATAGAAATTTATATTAAAAAAATCCCATTAAAATTCTTCAGTCTCTTAAAAAATACCTATGAAGATCTTTTGGTTATAAAATACAAAATAAAAAAATCAATCGTACGTATATAGAAGTCTTTACCTACCTACCTACCCATAGTTTTTTTTTTCCTTAGTAAAAGTATTCGGCCCACCTGGATAGGTAGGTATACGGTATACCTAATACCTACCTACCCAGGTGGGCCGAATACTTTTTGTCGAACACTGCAGTGTCTAATTTGAGAAAATTAGGAAAAAATACACACTAGTGATATTGGTTTTTCGAGATATCGCCAAGCGGTTAGTCGACTCTTCACGTGACCAGAGGGCTGGCCTATTTCTTGGCCAAAGAATTAGCATTGCCATACAACGTGGCAATGGTGCCAGCCTTTTGGGCACTGTTCCTGTTGACAGCGATGCGGACGAATTTTTTGATGCCCTATGATCATTTTGCTATTTTTTTTTCATATAAATGTACATATTATTATTTTAAATAGGTATTAGCATAAATTATGTAAATATTAAATACTTTGAAAAGGATAAATAAAATATAAAAATATCACTAGTGATAACTTAAATCAAGAAAGATTGAACGAGTTTCATAGTAATGTTATTAATAATTAAGATAATAAGTTTCCTCATTCAGGTTTTACCGGCAAGCTGTAAAACAACGACAAATTATCTTCATTATCTATTCAATCTAAGTGTAGGTATCGTTCTTGACCTCTTAAAACGTAGGTATTTTTTATGTTAGATATGTAAATATGGCAAGAATCTCATTAAAACTATTTTAGAAAAAGTAGAATTTGCAACTGCGCATAATTTCCAGAATTGAAAAAAAACTGGGCAAGTGCGAGTCGGACTCGCACACGAAGGGTTCCGTACCAGAAGGCAAAAACGCCGCGCCGTTCCCCTTAAATATTTATTTTATTCTGTTTTTAGTACCTATTTGTAGTTATAGCGGCAACAGAAATACATCATCTGTGAAAATTTCAACTGTCTACCTATCACGGTTCATGAGAAGCCTGGTGACAGACTGATAGACGGACAGTGGAGTCTTAGTAATAGGGTCCCGTTTTTACCCTTTGGGTACGGAACCCTAAAAACATGATGCAAATATTTTACCTACCTACCTATTTTATTCACTAATACAGAACACTGCATAACCACAAAAATGTAATGCCTTCTGTGCATAAGAGTGAGACTAAACAAATTCTTATTCTTAATTTTTTTTCATATAAATATACATATTATTATTATTTTAAATAGGTATTAGCATACATTAGGTATGTAAATATAATAGTGTTTTCTGTGTACCTACTTACATACAATAAACTATCCCAAGAAAAAAAAAAGTTAAGTATAACCAAGTAACTTCTAAGTTTCTACATAGATATTACTCGTAGGTTAGATTAAATATTGTGAAAACAAGAATGTTTACAAGAGCTCTTAATTCGACGTCTGATAAAAGAAATATGATAAAGTTAACTGTTCCAAGGTCGGGCAGATCTATTTCTGTGATTCAAGTGACGTGACATTTTGCAATTTATGGCATTTTTACTGAAACTTGGTTCGTTTCAGTTTCAATTTATATCATCAGGCCTGTTGTCCCCGAAAGACTGTTCAGACGAGTACATAGTAATTTCGCCACTTATGCTTTTACGACTTATTGTAAGTAGTTTAATGTGAACCTTACAAAATGGGTCTAAAATGTTAGTTATTGCACTGAAAAAAATAAACTTTTTCACTTTTTTTTTTCCTTTTTTTCTTTCACATTATAGCCATTTCATTAAGACTTACTGACTTTATACAGTAAAAACTAGTAGAAGAAATGTTTGTAAAACAGTAAAAGACAAAACAGTTAACTTTTAATGATTGAACATGACTATTTACTGAAAAAAAAACACAAAAAAAAAAGGAAAACCACCATTAGGTGCTATAATGTAAATTTTCAATTATTTGAACTGTATCACCAAATGAATAAAACAGAGCTTTTAGCTACTTAAAACGTTAAAGTTTACTGTCATGACGGTCACATTTTGCCTCAAGCTTTAACTGTTTTCGGATCAGTAAAAAATACTGTTTTGAACGTAGAGAGGATAGTCTTTGGTACTATAGTAGGATACCTAGAAATTAATAGTGACATAACATATCATCACGACTGTGTACCTACCAAAAAGCGTAGCGCAGAGGTGTGCCCGGGAGGGGTCATTTGATGATTTCCACGGAATAGATTTTATCTATTCCGTGATGATTTCCCACTTGCCCTTTTTTAACCGACGAAAAAAAACGGAGGAGGTTCTCAAGTCGTCGCGTATATTATATATTTTTTTTTATGTTGGACCACGCATAACTTTTTACAGAGTAGTCCGATTTTGATAATTCTTTTTTTGTTTGAAAGGGTATACCCTCGAGGTGGTCCCATTGTCATCACGTTGGAATCTGGTGAGAGGATGCCATGGAAATCGAGGGAAACCCTCAAATTTTATAGGCAAACCTATAGCGATTTGGATATTTTTTAAAGTAACTTGAGCATTTGCTCTCGGAAATCATGAATTGGTAAAGTGGACCTGATCATGAAGACCACAGATGACCATCGGAACTACTCAATGATAAATATTTCACGGGTTGCGATTCGATTACCTACTTTATTAAGGTTGCTAATAAGCAATGTATGCTGGTCACAATGCGAATAACATCACGCTTTACGTACCTACTTAATTAATTAATTTGCTTGTTTGGCGCCGACTCAAAATTACTTAGGTATACTTAAATTAGTTTAAGAACTTAGTTATTACCTAAGGTAAAATAAAAAAGGTTTATTATTTTTTGCCTTTCAGTTTTTTCGGCGGTGTAATTTTTAGTACAACCATATTTTGCCAGGTAAGTAATGTTTTAAGTCCCATGCAATAGGGTGAGCCCTATTGCTATTATGTACTAAGGTGAGCCTATTGTACAATTAATAGTGTACAGTTTTAAAGTTAACAAAGTGGTGTACAGTCATAATTGAGCCAGATACTCAATCAAAGTGTCACTTTTGTCTCCAGCTTTGCCTTGCTACAATAACGACATTGCAGTTTCATTATATAAATGTGTAATTGTAGAACGACTATTTTATAACAGTAAAGCATTGTAAGTATACGACTAGCTTCTGCCCGCGACTTCGTCCGCGTGAAATTTCACCCTCTTAGGGGTGGAATTTCGAAAAACCCTTTCTTAGTGGATACTCTTCACAAAGAACACACCCTCCAAATTTCATGTCTCTACGAGCAGCGGTTTAGACTGTGCGTTGATATATCAACAATCAGTCAGTTTACCATTTTATATAATATAATATAATAGATTACGAAGGTAGCATTTGCGGTACCTAAGTAAGTATTACTACCATAATTTATTATGAAGTGATGTGGTTTTCTATAGGTACTTAAGTAGGTACTTATGGCCGAATATAAAAATTTAAGACGATCATCAGTTCATCACACTTGCATTTTAGTTAAAGCGATTCAATCTAAGTTTTCCTTAACAGATCAAAAGACGTCATTGTTTTCCGGACACAGAAAACAGTCCCAAATTGTATTTTATTGTCTTTTCCTCCACCATTTGAAGCACCTAACAACATTAGCAATTACGAATTAACGGCCTCAAACTGCGGGACCACAATCCTACTTACTTAATTAATTACTTGTATTCGGAAGGTTTTTATAATCCTCACGTATCTATTTAAATCACAAATTCACAACCGGAGTTGTTTTTACATATTCGCAACACTAAGTAATTAAAATATCCTAGTAGGTACATAATATGATTTTTTTATTTCATTATCCATACAATATTCTGTATGTTAAGTATGTCTGTATGTTTGTCTGTATGTTACCTTTTCACGCCTAAACCACTGAACGGATTTCGATAAAATTTGGCGGAGAGATAGATTGCATACCGGGGAAGGACATAGAATAGTTTTTATCGACATACCTCGCGTGCAAAGCCGCAGGCGGAAGCTAGTTAACTTGTAAAAAGTACGTGTAAATGAAACAAGTATGTCGTATATAAAAAATATCAATCGTTTATTTAAGTTTTTTTAAATAGTACAACAGTACCTACAAGTACGGTCTATTTAGATAAAATAGACCGTAACTAACTTGAGTTTACGATTCTATTTGTTGAAGAGGTAAATAAAATCATATACCTAATATAATTTTATGATTATTTTCTAATACTGCGAAAAGTATCTACTACTACTGTGTTTTGGAAAATATTTATTTTCGGCTTTCAAATACAGATACACATATAGAAAAAAAAATAAGTGTTTGGTACATACATATCACTTGACAAGACACGTCAACCAGCTGGCCGCCGCGCTGTCATTAATTCGGAGTTTAATTATTTTATTACCTAATACAGTGTGAAAATCTGCAGCCGCAAATTATCCATAATAATTGGTGTATATTTATAGCTGACTGGTTTATGAACAGTATTATTCTTCAGACTATATTTTAACTTGGTACTTCATCCTTAGTTATAATTAAAAGAGAGAAAATATCGTTGTTGTTTGTTTTGGTCATCAAACAATTATGGCTACTAAAACTTAAGTACATTAACATGTAAGTCACCTAAATAAAAAAAAAAAACTTTAAATTTTACCCATAAATTCTTTCTGCTAAAGGTCGTCTAAGCTCTTCAAAAGAAAAAAAAATAGACTAGAAGATGAGACGGCAAAGGTTACTTGTTTGTACCTATTCGGAAGGTTTTTATAATCCTCACTCACGTATCTGGGGGCACGGGAGTGCCCCTGCCAAGACGAGCCAAGCGAAGCGCAAGGGCACTACCTACCTTTTCTCGAAGCACTTCGTCGTATTTTTGAACCTTCTTAACTTGGGTTTGGATTATACCAGATAAACAAAATTTTCGGGATATGATGTCAGTGGTTGACTTATTAAACCTATAAAGTTTCAATTGCATAGCTCTTATACTTTAGATTTTATTGATATCTAAAACACCCCGATTTCGTCACTGACTCACTGACTCACTGACTCACTGATGATCATCAATATTCTAAGGGTCTTCCTGAAGTCCTAGAAAGCTGAAATTTGATATGTAAGCTAGTAATAGTACACAAACAACAAAAAAACTCTAAAACTTGGAATTTTTACCCTCCAACCCCTTAAAATAGGGGATGGAAGTTTGTACGCGACTTCCGCAAATTTTGATGCTAGAGTTCTGAAAATTGATATAGGGGCTCCTTATTATAAATAATAAAATACGTATTTCAGGATTTTCAGTAAATAACCCCCCAACCCCCCAAAAAAATATTTTTTTATTTTATAAACATCAATATTCTAAGGTTCTTCCTGAAGTCCTAGAAAGCTGAAATTTGGTATGTAAGCTAGTAATAGTACACTAACAACAAAACAATTCTAAAACTTGGAACTTTTACCCTGCAACCCCTTAAACTAGGGGATGGAAGTTTGTACGAGACTTCCGCAAATTTTGATGCTAGAGTTCTGAAAATTGATATAGGGACTCCTTGTAATAAATAATAAAATACGTATTTCGGGATTTTTAGTAAAGAACCCCCCAAACCCCCAAAAAATTTTTTTTTTATTTCATAAGCATCAATATTCTAAGGTTCTTCCTGAAGTCCTAGAAAGCTGAAATTTGGTATGTAAGCTAAAAAACAACAAAACAATTCTAAAACTTGAAACTTTTACCCTCCAACCCCTTATTTATTTATTTAAGTATTTGGGACAAACAAACAGTAACACATTATATCTGCGCAAATAATATAAACAAAGATATTATATAAATGTGAAAATTATACTAGGGGATGGAAGTTTGTACGAGACTTCCGCAAATTTTGATGCTAGAGTTCTGAAAATTGATATAGGGATCCTTGTAATAAATAATAAAATACATATTTCAGGATTTTTAGTAAAGAACCCCCCCCCCCCAAAAAAATATTTCATAGGCAACTTTCAAAAAGATGTGAAATCCCACCAAAAACATTTTCATGTAAAATGTTGCCAAGACGAGACCACATATGGCTCGCACTGCCAAAAAGTTATCAGATCTCATGTAGAGCCAAGCTTCTAACTCTACACACCCTAACTTCACAAACTCTACACCTTAGTCAAAATATGTGGCTTGGCCGTTTCGCTACCATCACATGGGCGTAAGGTGAAAAATTTATTCACTGTTCATTACTTTTCTGTTATACAATAGTTTTTGTAGTAACGAAACGGCCAAGCCTCATATTTTGACTAAGGTGTAGAGTTTGTGAAGTTAGGGTGTGTAGAGTTAGAAGCTTGGCCCTACATGAGATCTGATAACTTTTTGGCAGTGCGAGCCATATGTGGCAACATTTTACATGAAAATGTTTTTGGTGGGTCTATTATGACCCGTTTAGCATTGAAAACGATCATCCTAAATAATCATAAATGTCCAATTTATTGTAATGAATACCTACAAGTAAAATTATACAAAGGAGTATTATTACATTATTGTTTGCGGTTTGGAGGGAATCCCTCTGAGGTGTTAAGGTGAATGGGTAGTTGAGACCGCAAAATTCAGTTTTTCTTTATACGTTTTTTGCTATTTGCAGGTCAGTGTCAGATTGTATCTTGATCAAAATATGATTCGAGACAACAACAGGTACATATTTAGAGAATTATAATAATTTTCTAAGTTAGATTTCTACCATTAACACTTTTCCATAATTATGAGATTGGTGGTTATAATTCTCTAATCGCGACAATTAATGATCTAATTGTCGCGAATCATATTTTCATCAAGATACAATCTGACATTGACCTGCAAATTGCAAAAAACGCTTCGATCAATAATTATTGATCGAAGAAAAAACGTAAGAAAATTTGAATTTCGCGGTCTACCACTACCAAAGAGAATTTATATCGTCGTTGACCACTACCCATTCACCTTAATACTTAATTGTAATCATTTTAGATGACCAATTTCCTAATTTATTAAAAAAAATAACGATATGTATTGACGTAAGTACGCTTATAATTAAATATTATCTATACTAATATTATAAAGCTGCAGAGTTTGTTTGTTTGTTTGAACGCGCTAATCTCTGGAACTACTGGTCTGATTTGAATGATTCTTTTAGTGTTGGGTAGTCCATTTATCGAGGAAGGCTATAGGCTATATTTTTTTTTTTCAAAATTAGGGATCCGTAATAAAATTGCTATTTTGTAACACAAGGTGTAAAATCGAAAACCTATTTTTGCGTGCGCTGCAAAAACTATTGACAATAGAACAAAATGATGTACTACGGGTTTGTAGAGCCCATTAAGACCTACAAAAAAGTCCGCGAGAACATATATCTAGCTATCATGGTTTAATCACAATAACCGATTTTGTGTTCAAAATAATTATTAAATCGTCTGAAGAAAAAAAAACTACGTTAAATATGTATCGTAATATTAATCTTTATCGAAATTAAGCATTATGTTATCAAGAGTATTTATGAAGAAGTAAAATACTTTTTGTTTCATCTCAATCGGATATTTCGTTTAAAAGTTATCACGTGTGTAAGATGTTAATAGTTGGTACCTATTAAGGAGTTATGGGCCATAGAGTTTTTTATCAACATAAAATCCTGTAATAATCTTTTTCGAAATATATTTGTTGATGATTGTAAGTATAAGATCTTTGAAGAGTATAATAAATACATTTCTAAAATAACTCTGCTAAGGAAATCCACGCGCGCTTGATGCAAGCAAGACAAGACGCTTTCTTCGCAATAACGTGATCGTTGCAACAGTTTTGACTGGTCCAGCGGTTGGTCAAACAGTACTTATACCTCGGATCCCAATTATTCCAAATGATTTGCCTTTTCATTTTAAAAGAGTCCAATTCCCAATTAAATTATCTTTTGCCGTAACGATAAATAAATCACAGGGGCAAACATTTAAATATGTAGGATTAGATTTACGGCAAGACTGTTTTTCGCACGGCCAACTATATGTCGCGTTGTCAAGATCAGGTTGCGGAAACAATCAATATATTCTTCTGCCACAAGAAAATAAAACGAAAAATATAATTTACTCAGAAGTACTTTAAAATAATATTTTAACCCGGTTTAAAGTGGACGGACACTTCCCGCCTGTAGTCGTAATTCTTATGTGTCTGGCTGAATGTCGAACAGATAGACAGCTATTGCCTGCGACTTATACAATTTAACTTAAATCTATATTTTTCTTAATATTATAAAGCTGAAAAGTTTGGTTGTTTGTTATGAATGCGGTAATCTCGGGAAATACTCTGATATGAAAACTGTTTAAATATTCAATAGTCATTGACATATACATATATTACTAGCGTAAGGACCGGGCTAACGGCGCGACTAAATGGCACCAACGCGCTGGCCCTAAAATGACGGTTTTAGGGCCAACGCGACTCAGTTGACAGTGGTGCGCGCGAACTTCGAACTTCGAACGAAGAACTTCTATGTAAAATGTTCAGACGGGCGTATCCTTAGTTTTGAAATCATTGTCAATAGTCCATTTATTGAGGGAGGCTATAATATAGGCAATATTTTATCTCGGTATTTCCACGGAAACGAGAAAAACGCGGGTGAAACCGCGGGGCACGGCTTGTGTAAGTATAAGGTAATTGTTATAGTTACATATTATGTAAAATGTGTATAAAAACAAATATTCTGTGGGTTTATCCTTATTAAACCTTTACGTAACTTTATTTGTAATTCAATATCTTCACGTTAGTTTTTCCTGCATCTATTCTGGGGTAAGTTTACGTAGTGGTCTAGGCAGTTCTCAGGAAGAAAATATTTTTTTCCAAAACTAGGTAAATTAGGTAAAAGTAGACCGTACCTTTTCCGAAGTTGGACTTAGCAGTGAAAATTAACCAAAGTATTGTAAACCAATTTGGTACCTACTTAAGGTTAATTAGGAATTTGACATTTTTGTATTTATTCACATAATCAAGATAATATTTACGTAATATAAGCTAACATTTAAAATAATAATAATTATGTAAATGTTATGAAAAAATAAGCAAAACAATCATAGGGCATCAAAAAATTCGTCCGTATCGCTGTCAACAGGAACAGTGCTCAAAAGGCTGACAGCATTGCCACGTTGTATGGCGATGCTAATTCGTTGGCCAAGAAATAGGCCAGCCCTCTGGTCACGTGAAGAGTCGACTAACCGCTTGGCGATATCTCGAAAAACCAAGTGGACACTCGGACCCCATGGCCCTAGTGTTTAAACCCCAAACGGCTCGAACAAATAACTCCCAATTAGTTTGGAATATTTTTGCCGTTTGAGGTTTTCTGCACCTGCAGCAGCCGCCCCATCACAGCCCACCGTGCTAGGAAGATGGGATGGCGCATGGTGTCGACACATGTTGCATCCCCCAACAAAAATCTGTCTAACTTCCAGGGCATTATGGTCATTCCGTCTGGTCTCTTCCCATCATCACGTGCCAGGCCGCGTTGGGTTCTAAAACAGCTGGCACCCTGCATGGCGGTGACAAGAGCACGACGGTTGGCGTGCCGTGCTATCCGGCCTGAGCCCCTACTGCAGGATAGGCCATGGTGTCCGAGACAGTCGACAGCTTCACCGCACTTCTTCCTTTATTAGGAATTTTAACTAGTCTAAAATCTTATTATAATGTTATCCACTTCAGTGGGATGCAAATTGAGCTAATTTATTTATTTATTCATCGAGATTTTTTTATTAAACGCTGGTTCAAAATTTACTAGTTTGAACCAGCGTTTAATAAAAAAATCTAAACAGGAAATGTGCTGTTCAATCCAAACGTAAACGCTATTTTATTTGGTCCTTATAAGGAAAGTCATGATAGAGTTGCGGTATTTTAAACCGGTACGTTTAGTGGCAATATTGACATTTAAATCGAAGCTGTCAAATAATTTTGAAAACGTAGCCATGACCGCATGATAATAGGATTTTTGCATTTTTTAGGTTTTTCTATATTAAGCCTAAAATATATTTGGGAGTTAGACTTAATTTTTGACATCAAGGTGTTTAATGAGTGACGCATTCCACATTGGGCACCCGCTTAAATGGCACCTGAGTGAATGTGCCGCTGTGTGTCAGGTGCATTCACTCAGTGCCCAATGTGGAATACGTCTGTTTAATTAGTGCACCAACAGTCGCTAAACACTAGTTAACTTTTAGCAACGTTTATGAATAAAGGGGTAAGTGTTGGGCGTTGAGTTTCCTTGAATGTTAGTCATGAAGAAAGAAAAATGTTTAATTTATTTTTATACTTAATCGTATTTTTCTTTTGTTGTAGGTAAGTACTTGGAAGTAATGTGGCGGTCGGAAAACTTTTTTGTTAACTATAGAAGGCCGCATTGATAGGTTTTCCATTAAAAATTTTCCCTCTTACTTTCCGAACTAAGTAACACAATATAATTTTGATTTTATTCTGAGTTTTCAGGGCAAAGGTGACAGAGCATAATCATTGTTATTTTTAATTGGTACTTACTACATTATTTAGATGATAAGAATACAAAAAAAAGTCAATCAGAATCATTCTTTTCATTTATTAAGTTACTAGCTGCGCCCCGCGGTTTCACCCGCGTAAATGTCGATCCCGTGGGAATATCGGGATAAAAAGAAGCCTATATGTTAATCCAGGGTGTCAGCTACCACCATACAAAATTTTATCAAAATTAGTCCAGCCGTTTGAGCGTGAAGAAGTAACAAACATATAAACACACACACACACTCACAAACTTTCGCCTTTATAATATTAGTGTGATTTTATATTGCGGTTTCTGGGTTTATATTTTTCCGCAAGTGTTTTGTGGACTTAACGTTATAAACAATTTATATTTTTCCATTTGACTAAACTAAAATTTAAAAATATGTGGATGAAATGTTATGGCAGTGTTTTCTTTTAGAAAACTCTACCTATTTCAACTTTGTTGCGATATACAGGGTGTGACTATGATCAATATTTTTTAGTTTTATTTTTAGAATTTAATTTAATAAAAACTTAATAATATCGCCTTACCTTACAAAAGGACACCGTTCACTTTACAGGCTTCAAAACACAGGTCGTTCTAACCAATTCTATTTCGTACTCAAAAAGACACGAATTAATTAAAACTGCACTTTATCAGTGTTTCTATACCACTGGTACAATAATACAATTAAAGTATCATAATTATATTAATTCGTTATCGATTTGACATTTCGTCGGAATAATCGATAACATGCGCACGAGTCGCGAACGCAGACACGACTGCGCGAGTGACAGTGACTGCCTTGAAGATCACTCGTGAATAGATGCAAGGTGCGCAAGAGCACGCTTTTATACTATACTATACCTGATATGATAAGAGCATCGCTACTACAATAGCTTTATTTTTTTAACTGGATCTGGATTATAATTTGAATGTCATTAGGTTGGTTTATTTTATTTTGACTTTTCGTGGAGGATATTTTATTTGTATTATTTTACGATTGAATAATTTAATACAAATTATAAATTATTTTAGTACGAAGTATGCACCTAAATAAAAAAAAAGTCTTCTTTTTTAAGGATATAATCGATGAAGTAAATGACCTCTTAAAGGATCTAGCCATCTAGGTGTGTCCTATTACGTAAATAAAGCAACCGCCCGCGCCGCGCCGGTCGCTTGATCTTGAACTGCGCAGCTTTTGAGAAAATTCGACCTTTACTCAGGGTCACCAGAAAATAGAACAAAAGTCTTGATAAGCTCTTTGTTGACCAATGGGTCAACGAACAGCTTATCAAAACTTTGGTACATGCCGAAAATAACTCATTATTTCGTGAACAATATAAACTTTTTTTTGGGAATTCAATAAAGTATATAATTTTAATGGCATCGCCGCGCCATTCGTGAGGATAGGATTAGACAATACACAAAAAAAATATCATCATGTCTATATTCCCAGATATCCCTAAAAGGTTAGGTATAGAGAGTACACCCGCGGGGTAATTGCGTCCCTTTCATTTTGACAGTTCGACAACATTCATTGCGTAATTTATTTATCAGGCACACGAATTTTTCAAACATCTGAAGTAATGGATTAGGAACTTCTTTCAAAATCTTTTGGATTGTGAAAGAAAGTGTGTTACGCAACTGGGAGGCTGATCTGCTTTTCCTCAGTTACGTAATTATGTTTTAAAGTGCATGAAAAGACGAGGACGAGACACGATGGAGAGGGAAGGAAGCCCAAATAAAAGATTGATTGTGTGTGGAGTGATATGAAAGAGAAGAGAGTGAATGATAGCGTGACGGTGGACAGAGGAGAATGGAAGAAGAGAACTTGTTGCGCTGACCCCAAGTAACGCGGGACAAGGGCAGGAATATGATGATGGATCGAACCTGCGAGGCAATTGCCGTAACACATCAATCGGAATCGGTTTCATTTTGACAGTTCAACGACATTCATTGCGTTATTTACGTGTTGAGCAGACAAATTTTTCGAACTTATGAAGCGATTTAGTAGCAATTTGCTTCAAAATGATTCTGATTCCGATTGATAGGTAGTGTGTTACGCAATTAGGGTGATGTGTACCCATAGGACCGCAAGCTCTGCATCCGCACTTGCGACCTCTGACCTCTTGCTTGGCCGACGATAACGAGACGATCTTCAGACGTGGTGGGAATTGCATTGACATACAGCATAATCAGCCTATAATGTTCCCACTGGTGGGACACATACCTCCTCTCTGTGAGTGGGAGTGGGCCGTAATCCACCACACGGGCTCATTGGTGGATGTCACGTGTCTTCGAATTTTCGGTACTGGGACATACCGGTTTCCGTACGATGTTTTCCTTCACCGTTTTGAGAGCACTGGTGAAATAACTTTAATTTCGGAAGTCGGTGTCTTGGGATCTGTATTTTAGTTTTAGTTTTTCGCCACCGATTTCCGAAATTAAAGTTATTTCATAATTTTGAGTTCATTTCTTTTGGAAGTCGGTTTAATTTTTTTAAATTACTTTTTTATTTCGTAATTTTTAGTTTTAAGTAAAAACTGGAATATGTGTTTGTGATAAGTAGGTAGGTAATAGTTTTGTTATAAATATTGCACTAGAATTTGACCAAGGTTTTGAGATGTTTTCCCTTTGACACTACACCCACCCGTAGCTCGTATCAACAAGCCAAGCTCACACTTACACGAATTAGTCCAATTACTGAATCGATTTTGATGAAACTTGCACTGTTCCCTAAGTAGAAGTAAATGGCCAACGATCCGATTATTAGTTGCGGAGAAATACTTGGACAAACATACATACATACGTCTATAAAATTTTGTATATTTGTTTGGCAGCCCTAATAGATTGTCATATATATGAATATATTGCAATTCCAATAATATTACATACGTGTCGAATTGATAACCTCCTTTTTTTGAAGTCGGTAAAAAATAAAGTGCCTTTCTGAGTTCAAACTCAGAAAGGCACTTTATTTTGACTTTTTAACTGATAGGTTCAAACCTATCAGTTTCCACTGCTCCACTCTACTGCATTGCCATTAAGTGCTGATAAATTAGCACCTATCTTTTAGTCAATACCTATGTTCTAATAGATTCTTTTAAATTGTTTCGTTTGCACGCGCATAAATTACTTGTATGTTTTATTTTTAAACTACAAATTGCAACATAAATTCAAATTCTAGTTCGCTGTTTTTGGGTACCTATCTGTTTCATGAATATTAAATAACCTACAATCTTTGTTACTGTTCTTATTTTTTATAAGTATGTAAATTCGTTGAAATATAACCTCTTTTGTTTTTACAAAAGGATCTTTTTTGCTGGTAGACTGACCTTTGGTACAAAACCTACTGGTTAACAACTGTAATCATTGTATACAGGGTGTTCCTGGAAGTATGGATAAATTAAAATAGGGGCGTGGGCAAAATTACTTCCAAACTTTTTAACCTTGAAAAATTGGTCATAACTTTTGCAAAATTGGTTATAACTTTTCAGCCGTAAAAACGTTCACCGATATTCTCAGGGTTAAAAAGTTTGAAAATTACCTTTCCCACGCCCCTATTCGATTTGCACCCTAATGGCGTAACACACTATTACTCTCAATTTGAATCATTTTGAAGCATATTGCTAATCCATTGCTCCATATGTTCGAAAAATGTGTTTGCTCAACAACGTAAATCACGCAATGAATGTTGTTGAACTGTCAAAATGAAACCCATTGCTACTGATAGTGTGTTACGCAATTACCCTGTTGGTCCATATACTTCCAGGGACACCCTGAGGGGTCCGTAGCTAAATAATAACAGCCGCACAGGTTGATCGATCAGGTTAAGCTACGCTTGCCGCGGTTGGTCTGTGGATGGTTTACATACTGAGACCCCTCCGTGCCTCGGAAAGCACGTTAAGCCGTTGGTCCCGACTGTCATTCGTGGATCTTTGACAGTCGTTACGGGTAGTCAGAAGCCCGAAAGTCTGACAACCAGCCTTACCAAGGGGTATCGTATTACCCAATAACTGGGTTGTGGAGGTCAGATAAGCAGTCGCTCCATGTAAAATACTGGTATTCAGCTGCATCCGGTTAGACTGGAAGCCGACCCCAACATAGTTGGGAAAAGGCTAGGCAGACACACTTCCAGGGACACCCTGTATACCTATAAAACAAAGTCGGGTAGTTACACTATTTATAACTCAAGAACGGCTGGACCGATTTTTATGATGTTTGATTTGATGGATTAGTCTCCGCTCCGAATAGCAGAATAACAAATAATATAGTCTTAGACCGTTTTATTAATTTAGGTAATGGTAAAAAATACTGGCCAAGTGCGAGTCGGACTCGCACACGAAGGGTTCCGTACCACAAGGCGAAAACGCCGAAAAAAAACGCGTTTGTTGTATGGGAGCCCCCCTTAAATATTTATTTTATTCTGTTTTTAGTATATTTGTTGTTATAGCGGCAACAGAAATACATCATCTCTGAAAATTTTAACTGTCTAGCTATAACGGTTCATGAGATGCAGCCTGGTGACAGACGGAAAATGAAGTCTTAGTAATAGGTTCCCGTTTTTACCCTTTGGGTACGGAACCCTAAGAAGGCAGCAGCCAATACTTATCTTCCTTTCAACAAAACAATAGCTGCCTAACTTCTTTACGTGTTTGTTGTAGTTTATTCAAATAAAATTAAGTAGCTCGTTGTTTTGGGATAATTTCATAAACAATAAAATTAAGAATACAGATATATTGCATGGTTTTTTTGTGCGTGAGGAACTAACTGAGGTCCACACAGGTAAATTACTGAATATTTGCTTAAGTACTTGTTTCTATCAGGAAAACCCGCAAATAAGCACATTGTTTAACTTGTCTCCTTCTCCTATGACGTACTTAGGCACATATAGAATTCCATTAGGCACTCTTATACATTGTTATTCTACAGTTACGGTAAGTAGGTATGGGGGCTTGTTCAGTGCGTCAGAAAAGACTAACAAATAAACATGATTTGACGTGGTACACCACAGAAAAGCGGTAAATAAGATGGTAATTATGACGAATAGGCATTTAGATCCATGTATCTACGTAATAGGTGGTAAGACTATTATGACACACCTTCTTTCATTAGGTACGACCTCGTACAATTCGAACAGAAATCGACACGTAGGGCCACGCACCGCAGCAGTTCAACAGTTTCTAGGGGAGCTAAAAAGGCCACTTTGGCAGAATCATAAAAGGATTACATTATGAATCATAATATGGCGAAGACAGTCTGTGTTTTTCTTTTTTTCACTGCATTACGTAGGTATAATCAAAGAGATTGAGATTGGATTTGGATTGGATTGATTGGTATTTTAGCACAAACAAAAAGAAATAACTGAAAAATCCTTCACCAATGGGATTTGATACGATAACTGTACATTATGGTCTACTCCATAAGCACGAAATCCATTCTACTTCGTACATACGGACATAAGATTATAGTTTGAGGCCCGAGCTAAGAATAAAATATGACACCACGATATTATGACTGTTGTCGCTACTCCCGTGGTGTTTTTGCTCGTCCGAAAAAGTTAATCGGGCTTAGGGTTCATTCCAAAGGGTCGAAATACTTTTGGACGGGCCCATAACTTTGTAGACAGAATTAGAGATTGTCGAATGCCCAGACATCGCTCTTGTGAGTGAAAATCCTGTGCTGGATGTACTCGAGGGCCAGCCATTTGATTGGCATCTTTCCGTCAGTAGCTTTGTATTCATCACTATTGACTTTTAATCATTTGGCTAAGTTATTCAAAGTCATTTATTTTAATACTAGCTGCGCCCTGCGTTTCACCCGCATAAGTGTCGATTCCGTGGGAATATCGGGATAAAACTATCCTATGTCCTTCCCTGGGATGCAATCTATCTATCTGCCAAATTTTGTCGAAATCCGTTCAGTGGTTTAGGCGTGAAAAGGTAACATACAGACAGACAGACAGAGTTACTTTCGAATTTATAATAAGTATGGAATATTTTATGGATAATTTGGTTGGTCATGCGCACAGGTAATCACGGATATCGGTAATAAATGATTGAAGCAAGTTAGGGTGTTCAACACTAGCCATTATACGTACCCAAGCTTTTTCTGAAAAATCCTTATATAGTAAGTATAAGGATTTTTCAGAAAAAGCTTGGGTACGTGTTAGCTCGGGATACTTCAGCACTTTAATCCCTGCAATCCATGTTATAGGGCAGGCAGAGGAATTGGTACCTACTACAGAATTTTCAGGGAGCCGCGGTGGTAACGGTTACGACTTACGAGTAGGAGGTCGTGGGATCGATCAGCAGGCGCTTTACTCTGTGTAAATTATTTCATCACCACTGCTTCCAAAACGGTGAAGGAAAACATCGTGAGGAAACCGGCATGTCCTAGAACCGAAGACATATGACATCAGCTAACCCGCAATGTGCCCGCCTGGTGAATTACGACTCACCTCTCTCACAGAGAGGAGGCCTGTGTCCCAGCAGTGGGAACATTAGTTATAGGCTGATTATATTATGCTATGCTATTCACAGATCTTCGAAAAATGGTACAGTCAGCTAGAAGAACGTCAATTGTCACGTTTTATTCTTGTGATGACATTGTTTATGGTCAACCAAAGACTTTTCTGCGTTAAGGGGTGCCTCGTGTGACATAGGGAATACCAACTCTCCAAAAACCACTCGACGTGGACAAAAATTCCATTGTTTATAACAACGTCAAAGTGAAGTCATTGTTAAAATTGAGGACTTCGATTTTAATGATAAGATTGTTATCAAATAATAACGATAAGATTATTAAGTGAATGCACTTAAAAACAAGTGTTTAATACTGGGAGCTATACCTATTATACCACAATTAGATTAGGTAGTTAGGTACCACAGCATTAAAACCCTAATAATCCACTAAATATCTACTTATTTTCCTCGTACTTTTTTCATTTAAAACTTACGAAGTATTGCAGATCTCCTGGTCTGGATTTTCATAATCAGCGAGAGGTAGTGGGCCGTACCTAATCCACCACGCGGGCCCAGTGCGGGTTGGCAGATGTCACCATGTCTTCGAATTTTTGGTCCTAGGACATGCCGGTTTCCTCACGATGTTTTCTTCACCGTTTTGAGAGCAGTAGCGATGAAATAATTTAAACAATAAGCACCTGTCTGGGTTCGAACCTATTCGTAAGTCGCGGCCGTTTCCACTGGGCCACCACTGCTCCAAGCTTAGGTGAAGTGAACTTGAAGTGGGCTGTCAATACCTAAATACCCTTGCTCACCGCGCGTCAGGTAGGATGACAGTTCACTTCAAGCTCAGTTCACCTACATTGTCACGAGACCGACAGGTTCTGAACACGATTCCATCGAAGACTTTCACTTGTTTTTCTTCATCTACAAGAAAAAAAATAGAACAACTCGTCCATAGTCTATTTTCTATTCCGTGGTCTAGACCACATGACTTAATTAAATGATAATTAAAACATCAATTTATTAATTACTTACAGATGTCTTGTGACGTCTTACGATACTTACGATGAGTTAGATCATATCAATGGTTTAATTAAACCGGTTACACTGCCTACGCATAATAATTTAGAATTCTTCGAAACAAGGTCTTCAAACGTTGATATAGTGACTACAGTCAGGAAGGAAAGATATCTAGACTAAAAGGAAGGTCGGAAATCTAGTTAACTATCTACCTACATAAGGAAATCAGGAGCATCATCATCATCTGCCTAGCCTTTTCCCAGCTATGTTGGGGTCGGCTTCCAGTCTTACCGGCTGCAGCTGACTACCAGTATTTTACGTGGAGCGAGTGCCTATCAGGGGGCCTAAAAAGGCCACTTTGGCAGAATAATAAAAGGATAACATTATGAATCATAAGTCCGAGTTTTTCTTTATTTTCGCTGCACTACGTAGGTATAATCAAAGAGATTGGAATTGGATTTGAATTGACTTTAGCACAGACAAAAAAAAAACTGAAAAATCCTTCACCAGTGGGATTTGATACGATTAACTTAACAGTTAACTGTCCATTATGATTGACAATGTTATCCTTTTATGATACTGCAAAAGTGGCATTTTTAGGCCCCCTGATTTCTACAACCAAGTTTACTGAGTATCACGATATCCCTTAGTAAGACTGGTAGGAAATTAGGCTCATTGGATACAATTTAAAGTTAAATCTACAAAAGGAAGAGACACACACATCCCAAACTAGCTTCAGCATGCGATTTCATTCGCGTGGGTTGTTCCAGACTGGAAGCGAATAGAACTGTCATACCTTGTCTAGGTATGACAGTTCTATTCGCTTCCAGTTTGTCATGAAACACTCTTAAAGAAACTGGAAGATTGTGGTATTACGGGTGTAGCACTAAAAATCATCAAATCATATCTGACAGATAGACATCAGGTCGTGAAAATAGGAAACCACCAAAGTAGCAAAGTGACATTTGGCATTCCGCAAGGCTCGGTACTTGGCCCGTTACTTTTCTTGATTTATGTCAATAACCTTAGTAAAATAGGCCTTACAGCACACATAACCCTATACGCCGATGATACTTGCCTATTTTACTTTGGACCAAATCTATCAGATTTAATCAATAGAGCACAAATCGTTTTGTGCTCTACTCAAATTTAGCATATGGTTCCAGAGCAACCTACTTACAGTTAATGCAAATAAGACCTCATTTATGTTATTTGTATCAAAAAAACAAAAAAAATCCACAACACCCTCCACTGACCATAAATACAAATACAAAAATACAAAATGTTTTTATTCATGAAATTTGTTACAACAATGGGTGGTTGTGTTTGGGGACTCCTTTTAAGCAATTATTGCCTGTGTTAGGAGGCCCCGCTCTTCCATAGCAAAATATTTACAACAGTAACAAATATGTGGGTAATTAGACTTATGCTTAATTACTTATTTCTATTGATAATATATATATATTTTTTTTTATTTATAAAAAAGGATAAAGAAAAAAAGGAAAAAGTAAAATAATAAAAACAAGAAAAAAAAAAAAAAATTGTGTAAGAGTGTGTGTGTGTGATGAGTGTGTGTGCGTGTGTGGGGGGTGTGTGTGTGCGTGAGTGTGGGGGTGCGTGTGTGTGTGTGTGTGTTTTTTTTTTTTTTTTAACTGCCAGTTTTTGTGAGATTGTATGTACGTTTGTAACAATTGAGTAATGTATTATTATAATGTATCTTGCTATTTAATGTACTGTAGAAGTGCCTCTAATAACACAATCATTCATCGTTCGCACCAAGAAAAGTATTTAGGTCTACGATTAGATGATAAACTCTCTTGGAAAGCCCATATTGCTTATGTAAGGTCAAAACTGTCGTCACTCACCGGAATTCTAAAGAGAGCGGCAGGATGCATTCCTCATAGAGTACGAATGGCTATATACAACTCTCTGGTGAAATCACATCTGGAGTATTTAATTGAAATATGGGGGAGTGCTGTGAAGTCGAATCTTAAGGATTTACAAATTTCACAAAACAAAGTGATAAAGGCATTATTTAAGTATAATCGGTTGACAGAGTCACGTACACTATACCGTAACACAAAGATATTTAATATAACACAAACATACACTTACACAATGTGCATACTAGTACGAAAAATAATGACTGGTGAAATAAAATCTGACATAAAACTTGTTAAAAAAATATATTACCATAACATAAGAAACACTAACCAGATTAAATTGCGAAGAAACTATGGTAAAAAGACTATCACTTAAGAAGGAGCATCAAGGATAGCAAATCGCTTGCAGTGTTTAAATCAAAATTAAAAAAATACATTTATGACAACATCATCATCTGCCTAGCCTTTTCCCAATTATATTGGGGTCGGCTTCCAGTCTAACCGGATGCAGCTGAATACCAGTATTTTACATGGAGCGACTGCCTATCTGACCTCCACAACCCAGTTATTGGGTAATACGATACCCCTTGGTAAGACTGGTTGTCAGACTTTCGGGCTTCTGACTACCCGTAACGACTGTCAAAGATCCACGAATGACAGCCGGGACCAACGGCTTAACGTGCTTTCCGAGGCACGGAGGGGTCACGGTATGTAAAGATGGTCACCCATCCACAGACTAACCGCGGCAAGCGTAGCTTAACCTGATCGATCGATCCGTGCGGCTGTTATTATTTAGCCACGGGCCCCTCAAATAAATAAATAATAATAAATACATTTATGACAACATTTATTAGAATTGCTCGATCGCTGTATTACCTACATTACTTTATTTTTTTACCTAAGCTCATTATTAAGTGAACTGTATTGTTCTTTATGAGTAAATAAAATTCGTTAACCTGATACCTACCAACAGTGCCATGTAAACATGCAAAAGTCTGAACAAATATAAAAATTAAATGTTGTTCGTTGATAAGCATACCTATCACTTGACAACAGCTGGACCAATTTGGCTATTGTTTGCTTAAATAATATTTTATTAATATACCGAATTATGTTATTACAGCTAGAAAATATTGTAAAAAAAATCAGCTGTTCCCTACATTTATGTCCGTATAACTCGTCAAAATGTAGGGAACAGCCCATATCCGTGGGAACAGCTGATTTTTTTTCGCGATTTCTGGTTTGGTCCCATAGTAGAAGTGGTTCATAATGATGAGTACAATGACCTCATAAGAGGTTCTTAATGTTTTACCAATAACCCTGTATACTGTAGGTAACAATAGCCTCAGACTCACACAGTCGCCAAATAAAGGTTAGACATACTAAAGAAGAAGAAAGTACTTTTTCTTTGGGATTCTTGTATGACCATATTGAAAATTTTGACTGGTGAACGTCTGTTGGGTCAGCTAGTAATCGAGAAGCATCCATGAAACAAGGAAGAACCTTGTTAAATCGACCAGGATATTGAGACCGTTAAAAATGCTCCCTTTTCCTTTTGCCTCAACAAACCTCAGAGCATCATCAAAGAGTTTCTTACTCATACGCATAAATAAATGACGTCATTAATTCTAACGCAATAATAGTACATTATGATACATGTGTGCTATGTTGATCATTATGCACGAGGCGATTTTATCGCGCGAGCCGCAGGCGAGAGCGATAAGAAAGCCGAGTGTATATTGATTAATGCACACGCGTTTCATACGACGTTTTTCAACACACTTGCGAGGAAAAAAAACAGACTTGTATTGTTAAATATTAACTTGTATGGAAAATGGCGCGCTGGTTTTGTTTTCCCGCGCGCCGTGCCAGCCAGCACTAGCGATGCGCGCGCAACATTGACTCATTTTAAATATATTAATCTATGGCACAGACAAAACTGCTTAACAGCCTATAGAAAAAATATAATAAACACAAACCTAAAAATTGCAAAAAACCTAAGAATTTCGCGGTCTACCACTGCGCATTCACCTTAAATTGTCTGTGGTCCCCTGCGAGTTCATTTTGCGACCAAGGACAATACAGACTATTTAAAAAAAAATTGAAATATAGCCCGCGGATTTTTTTCTTTTGGCATGAAGTCTCTTTGGGCGCTTTCCGAATTAGCCATGAATTAGCTATAATCGCTCACATCACAGCGCTTACATCATCTCACATGCGTTCCGATTTAGATATTACGATTATGACTGCTGAGAGCTGGCAACAATTCGGAACTCTCGTGAACGCGCTCACAGTGCTTACACAATGTAAAAAAGATATTATTACAGTATTTCTTTGTATAAACACCACATTTCTGCTTCAGTTCTTCTTCTTTGGTTAGGTGGCGACTGTCAGCCAGAAGCACAATTTCAAAAATGCCACGTTAGTTTAATTTAAAGATGATGCAACTCAAAACACACACTGACACAACCTCATACACACACTGTCATTTTTGACACCGCTCACGGTGATATTATTCTAGGGCATGGTCGGCATTATCGCAAGATGGCGAATGTCATGACGTCATCTATGACGATTCACGGGACATCGTTATCGTTATCGCGCTCACGCTAATTCGGTTATTTTCCAATTCGGAACACATCGATTATTTCCCAATTCGGAACGCAGGGTTTGATGAGATTAAAAAAGCGCGCGTCTCCGACTAGTAAATAGTTATCTGTGGTATTACAGAACATGTGGATTAAAGTAAAGAAAAAGCACGCGTTCGTAATACAGTCCATTATGGACCTAAAAGCGGTTCAATAAGAGCCACTTTACGAGCAAGTGTGTTGAAAAATTCATATGCAAAACAAGCCACTGTAACGTAAGTAGGTAAAATGGAAATGGAATTAATCACACTAATATTCTAAAAGCGAAAGTTTGTGAGTGTGTTTAATATGTTTGTTATTTTTTTTTTTATTACTAAATGGGCCCGCTCTTGAACCCCGATCACGCCTGATGGTAAGCGATAGATGAGGTCTATGATGGAACGAGCGTGCCCAGAAGATGTTAAGTTACTTCTTCACGCTCAAACGGCTGGACCAATTTTGATAAAATTTTGTATGGAGCTAGGTAGCTGACACCCAGGATTAACATATAGGCTACTTTTTATCCCGATATTCCCACGGGATCGAGACGTATGCGGGTGAAACCGCAAGGCGCAGCTAGTACTATTTATCGGTAGCAAAGGAGGCGTGTGCCCTAGCACGCACTACCAGGCCGTTCGAGGAAAAATATGACAATGCGAAGTGGACGAAGTCCTGTACAGTCACGAGCACTAATATGTCAACACTTGGCAACTTTCAATTGCGATTTTTTCGTCAAATAACGAATGCAACGTTTAAATACGACACTTTACACAAACCTATGGGTTCGAGAATACTTCGTTCGTAATAACATAAAATTTCATTCAAAACTGAAGGAGAAAATCGTCTTTGAATAAAGCCAAGTGTATGCATACTTTTGCTCGTGACTGTACCTTTAGATGGCCTCATGCCCTGTGCTAATATTTCGGCTGGAGTACTACAAGGATAAGCCTGGGTAAGCAGGGAGTGCGCCTAAATGACATTGACAGGGCCGTTGGGTAAACATTTGTGAAATTTTCACAGAAAGTGTATTGACGAAACAAGATTACGGCATTAGTTGCAGATTTGAACACGCGCCAAAAGAATTTTGTAGCGTACATTGTAGTTAAAGCGGTCTTATCCCTCACGATGCCCTCGCGTATTCATGGCTTAGCCCTGTGTAGGGTAGTGGAAGGTTCTTCGGTACGCTGTCGGTCAAAAGATGATAATGGAGCAGTGCCAGTGCTATGGTGAAATTCAAGCTGGCTTTAAAGGCTATATCACGATCATATATGAAAGAAGATCACGATAGTCTGCCAAACCCTGATGGACAAAATGTATGGCTTGGCCGTTCCATTCAACTATTGCATGACACAACGTTAGAGATCATGGTGACTTAATTTCTTACCATAAGCCTTGTGCGACCAACGCGAAACGCGAAACGGCCTTACTTACATTTTGACCAAGATGTAACATTTGTAGAGTTAGAAATGAAATGACCCCTCCCGCTCTGGGTGGAGCGGAAGGGAGTGTCAGACTCTTACTGACTAAAACCCACCCGACACCCGTGTTCCTTCCCTAACCCTATAAGTTCCGGGGCAGCGGTAACCCTTTCGGACAATCCCGCTGAAAAAGACACTTTGCGTGTCCCCAGGCGCCAGCCGATCATCTAGACCGTGCCTTATACCACTAGGCTATATAGGCTCAGTTAGAGTTACTTGGCTCTACATTAGATGTGATAAATTTTTAACAGTGAAAGCATTATGTAAGTCTTAACAACCTACAGTACATGAAATGTTTTTGGTGGGATATCCTATTAATATTTCGATTATTATTAGTCGGGATTACCTACGCAAAAACCGCGCAATGTTAGCTCGTCACAGCAAAATGACGCGTTTCGTCGCAGTCTAGTTCTGACGCATTTTGTAACTAGTGGGCTTGTCCCTGTGGTGAAGTTGTTTCCTTACAGAGTGTTACGTGTGTCGAGTTGAGACTTTTGTGGTAGGGACTTTTGAGTCAGCCTCAAAAAGACGTACCTATAGGTACGTAAACCGACAAGAATTAAAGTACAGACATCAAGCTATCCGAAACTGTCAAATTTTTCCAATCAACATGGAACCATATGCTTTAGCGATAAAGTTGAAAATCTATTAAAGAAATTTGACAGATTGTAGTAGCTTGATGTACTGGTGTCTGTACATCGACAATAATTCATTTAACTCATATCTCTAAGTAGTCTGTGATTTAACTGTCTAGGTATGTACAGTAATCTTTGTTCCATAATATTGTATCAATGTGCAGTGTTGCCACCAAAGATATT
Source organism: Oligia strigilis (assembly GCA_951800025.1). NCBI lineage: Eukaryota > Metazoa > Arthropoda > Insecta > Lepidoptera > Noctuidae > Oligia > Oligia strigilis. The sequence goes on from OX637547.1 coordinate 3,889,805, forward strand.
CTTCTTCTCAGCGTGTCAATGGCAATTTATAGTCAGCCCAGAAGTTGGCTACGAGGTTTGCACCTTCAGTAGTGTCCATCAACGCCTGTAGCGTGCAGACAACGGGACATATTAAACATTAGGTGCTTAATTTCAGCTATACATTGATACAGGATCTTGTCATCATCTGCCTAGCCTTTTCCCAACTATGTTGGGGTCGGCTTCCAGTCTACATCAAATTTTTGACTTAATTGTCATAAATTCCGAAAGAATTACCGCTACCCCGGAACATAAAGGGCTAAGGAAGGAAAACGGATGGATTTTAGTCAGTAAGAGTCTGACACTCCCTTCCGCTCCACCCAGAGCAGGAGGAGACATTTGACGTTAAACCACCCCCAAAAAAAAAAGGCTGACTGTACCTAACCTACATATAAGTAGAAGTAAATGATTCCACTCAACAGGAAAGTCTCGGGGAACTACATTTTTAGCGAAGAGGAAAACTTTTGATTGTACAAAATTTAAGGGCTAAAACAAGTTGATGCAATTTAGGATGTTAAATCTATTCATATGACGCAAACTGGGCAAGCATTGGTAGTCGAGTACATAAGTTGCTATGCTCAACGTAGAGCTCCATTAAGTACCTACACCAGCATAGCTATTCACTACCACATTACTCTTCCGTACCGTATCGATTATCAATCAATGTTATCGTAGGAGTCCTCTGAGCGCTGTTCACTAGTACAAAACCCGAAAATTTTGTCAGTTTTTAAATCAAATACGACCGCTATTCTTCCGATAGCTGTTTGCTGTCGGGGGCAAGGCAAATCAGGTTGTCGAAAACGTCGAAATGTGTCGTTTTCGATACGATAGCCGGTCGGGAGGTTGTGAATAGCTATGCTGATGTGTTGATGATGATGATGATTATAGGCCTCCCTTTTCCGCACTTTGACCTGCTGATGTGTTACGCAATTAGGGTGTCTGGTATATAACTGTGTGTATTTAATATTCTATCAAGCAGATATGCGGAATGTATAATGAATATAATATACAGGGTTAACATTAACAACCTCTTAAGAGGGCATTGTACATCATTATGAACAACTTTTACTATGGGACCAAACCTGAAATCGCGAAAAAAAATCAGCTGTTCCCTACATTTATGTTCGTATAACTCGTAAGAAATCAAATCAAGTCAAATCAAACAATGTAAGTAGGGAACAGCTGATTTTTTTTCGTATAATGCTAGAATGCACCTTATTTCTTGAAGTTTTCGTTTTTCTCGTTACTGAGGTGACATTTTAGACAAATCAGGTACCTAGAAGTCAAGCGCTGCTGCTACTGCCACCACAGCGTCCACAGCCAACAGTTACTGCTTTGTTAAAAAAGTGATTGTGTCTACTACCATTATTGCACATCCTTACTTACAGGATGCATAAGCTGACTATGCACAATAAGGATAACGTTCCCACTGTCGGGGCACAGGCCTCCACCCTATGAGGAGGGTTTACAAGAGGGGCTCATGGCTAAATAATAACAGCCACACGGGTCTATCGAAGGTAAAGCTACGCTTGCCGAGGTCGTTCCGTGGATGTGTGACCAATCATTGCATATGAAGACCCCTCCATGACTTTTCCCTATCATAATATTATGATAGGTATGTTAGTACCTATGTGCAACTTCGGGTGTTTTACCTCGTTTGGGGAAATCGTCCACTGACGCAATTAACACGTCACCTTTCTAATTAGTATTATTGTCACCTTTAGACCTATTGCAGTCATCGCTTCATGTGGTTTTAGGTTTATTCATGACGTCTAGATTTTATTGTACGCTCATCACATCACGTTTGCCTTCAGTTCGACTGGATTTGAGTGATTTTGATTCCTGTAAGTCAGCCACATCATCTGCCTTTTCCCAACTATGTTGAGGTCGGCTTCCAGTCTAACCGGATGGAGCTGATGAGTAGGTACCAGTATTTTACATGGAGCGACTGCCTATCTGACCTCCACAACCCAGTGACTGGGTAATACGATAGGCCTTATAACACTGGTTGTCAGACTTTCAGGCTTCTGACGACCCGTAACGACTGTCAAAGATCCACGAATGACAGCCGGGACCAACGGTTCGTACTTTCCGAGGCACCAGATCCATGCAGATCTAAATTATTATGTTGATGTATGTATCATTTATGAAAGTGTTTTTAGATCAACGTGGCGCACCGTAAATCCTCACTGATTAACAGTTTAATCCTCTGCCACATTGAAATTTTACTGTGACTACAATAAAACTATACAACCACGACTCTGATGTTCTCTGACAAACGAGGTAACTGTTTTGTGGTAGGATTATGAAGATAAGAACTTGTAACGTTTGTTACACAGGTGCTGAGACTCGTGAATTCGTGACCGACGATACACAAAGCATAATTGAAAAATAAATTATTTTACCTATTTATTTTTATTGTTTATTGCTGACTCTTCAGTCTTCACCCCAATCACGCCTGATGGAAAGCAATGGATGAGGCTATAATGGAACGAGCGTGCCCAGAAGATGCCTGTTCACTCAGAACACAGGAGCACCGTTATCAGACGTTATCCTTTCCCTTCAACGTCTCCACACTAGAAAGCAGTTGTCATTTGGCCTATTCTTACAATTTTATACGTGACTAAACCTGAAATCGCGAAAAAATAATCAGTTGTTCCCTACATTTTGACGAGTTACACGAACATAAATGTAGGGAACAGCTGTTTTTTTTTCGCGATTTCATGTTTGGTAGCATAGTAAAAGTTGTCTATATATGCATTATAATGAAACGTTTTAGCAAATATTATTTTTTGTTATACTCTGTTAAGATAACAAAAAAAACAATTGAACCCGAATCTCGTATAACAATTGCACACGGAAGCCAAAGCCACCATTTTAAGTTTGTCACACTTCATTAACATGGCTTTAGAAAACTTACGTGGATACCTACTTGAGGATAATGGCAAGCCGGCAGCTGAGTCCACATATTAGTCATTAATTTTAATGATAACTTGGTCCTTGAGAACACGTTACATGGTATCTACTTGCCTCAAAGATAAAGGAAAACACAACTCCCTTCAAATGTTCCTCAATTACGTCCTATCTTTTAAATAACAATTTAAAATAATATTGGGAACGAGTACAATCTGTCTGTTATAAATTTCTTTGTATTTATTATCAAGTAGAGTCAATAGCAGAAATGCTTTGTATTATGCTGTTGTCACCGCCCGGTGCCCGCTGTTTTAGCGGGTTCTAAAACCGGGCGATGACAACGACTTGGCACGCGACGATGCGGGAAGAGACCAGACGGAATTACCATAATGTCTTGGAAGTTATATCGGCCTTTGGTGTTGGATGCAACATGTGTCACAGTCGACACCCTTGCGCCATCCCACTTTCCTAGCAGCGCGGCTGTGCTGTGCTGCGGCGGCTGCTGCAGCTGCGGAAACCTCAACCGGCGAAAATATTCCAATCTTGTTGGGAGTTATCTGTTCGAGCCATTTAGAGTTCAAACACTAGGGCCATGGGCACCCATGGGGTCCAAGTGCCCTCTTGGTTTTTCAAGACATCGCTAAGCGGTTGGTCACCTCTTCACGTGACCCTGGCCTATAATTTGGCCAAAGAATGGACAGCGATGCGGACGAAATTTTTTGTACTGCTCTATGTTTCATACCCCTCCTTTTTTGTATGCATGTATCTACATATAATTATTATTATATTATGTAAAAATTATCTTGTTTGAAAATAAATACCCTCTACTTATAGGAGATTGACGATGGTTTCCAAACTAGGCGTTTGCCTGTATCGTGGGGTCAGAGTTGCAAATTTTCACTAACTTAAATGAAGGCTTTTCCAGCTTAAAACAGCAAGCAAAAAGGAAAGGCCTCAGTGTGGACTCATAGGCCATTTTCACGCCACTGCTCGATCCTCAGTCGCTCTCACCAATCGCCAGCCACCCCGGGAAGATAGTGGCTCCACCTAGCCTGAAGGCGTCCACTACAGTCCTACAGTGATGATAAATCTTTGTTGTGCTAATGAAAAGACATATATTTGGTCTGTACCCACTAAGATTAATGTTCACCCACTGGAAACGGCCCTGACTTACAAAGTTGTAGGTCGTAGGTTCAGGCTCTTTACTTTGTACAGATCATTTCATCACCACTGCTCCCAAAATATCGTGAGGAACCGAATTTAAGATTCAAAGACATGTGATATTCGCCAACCCGTGTAGTGGATGACCCGTGACCTGTCCCAGTAGTGGGAATAATAGTAACTATTATAGGATGATCACATTGTACTCAATAACTGGGTACGAGCTGCGCTTAGATGCCTTGCTCCATTAAATGCAGGACGGTGTTTTCAGAGTTCGGACACCGCAATACGGTATAATTTGTACAAAGAGAATAAAAAAATGCATGACAATGAAGTTAAAAATATGTTTGCAATTATAAGCCTATCTTAAAACATGCGGGCAAGGTCTTTAGCAATTAAGATGCTTACCTCCATTGTCATGATATCTGGGACAGGTTATTCCAGAATTAAGCAAAAGTTTTACATTGATATCAATTTAATCAAATTAGTGTAAGTGACATTTTAACAGCACCATTGATCTCGTGGTGATATTATACTTAACCTAGAAACCTACATCTAAAGCGGTTACGTGAACGAATTTCGATTGGATGCCGGGAACCAAGGTCCTCAGTTTGGATAATGTTTAAGACATTTATTTCTCAAAAACAGAATATAATTATTCACTTGGAATGAGAAACACTGGTTGCATACATATAAACCTTCCTTGAAACGAGTACCTACAGTATCGGAACGGTACGTTTAAAACTAGACATAGATACAATAACATAATCAGCCTATAATGTTCCCACTGCTGGGACACAGGCCTCCTCTCGGTGAGAGGGCGCGACTTACGACCTACATGTCGTAAGTCGCGCCGTTACCACTGGGTCACCACTGCTCTCTAAGTATAGATACAATAATTGTTACTAACTTATTATTATGTTAGTAAAAGAACTATGCTAAAAGAGACAGTTTAGAAGGCATTTTTTTTTATTGATAATGTTTAGACATTAAGATACTTAGGCCTTTGTCCAGCTGTGGACGTCTGTCGGCTGAAATGATGATTAAGATACTTCAGATGGGGTAGGGATCTTGTATACCGCCCTTAGTAAACTGGTTTCCCTATGATTTAAAAAAAGTCCGAAAGTGTGTCTGTCTGTCTGTGTGTTACCTCTTCATGCCCGATTTGCATAGAGATAGTTTGAGTCCCGGGAAAGGACCTATGACAGTTTTTATCCCGATATTCCCACGGGATCGACACTTATGGTAGTATAGTACCTATTATATACTAGCAGCGCCCCACGGTTTCACCCGCACAGGTGTCGAAAGACACACTTTCGCATTTATAATATTAGTAGGTATGGATGGATATGCAACGAAAATAAATTTAATGACGACTATAGATTAAGTATTACAGATACTTACGATAATAAGATAACAACATGTAGGTAATGTTCCTTGATTATGCTTGGATAAGATCAAAGAAATTAAATTATTGTACCTATCTTAAATCTCTTTGGATAAGATGGATTTCCTTACAAAACGCATACCTATTTATTTATTACAAGTTCTGCCAAATACCTACGACGCCATATCCTTACAATAAAGGCACAAAAAAAATATACAAAATTACCTATGTTACCTATATATAAATATTCGTGTATCTACTTAATAGGTAAGTACATTAATAAGTATAGTGTTAAATATCCCACCAAAAACATTTTCATGTAAAATGTTGCCAAGACGAGACCACATATGGCTCGCACTGCCAAAAAGTTATCAGATCTCATGTAGAGCCAAGCTTCTAACTCTACACGCACTAACTTCACAAACTCTACACCTTATTCAAAATATGAGGCTTGGCCGTTTCGTTACTACAAGAACTATTGTTTATCAGAAAAGTAATGAACAGTGAATAAATTTTTCACCTTACGCCCATGTGATGGTACTTGGTAGCGAAACGGCCAAGCCACATATTTTAACTAAGGTGTAGAGTTTGTGAAGTTAGGGCGTGTAGAGTTAGAAGCTTGGCTCTACATGAGATCTGATAACTTTTTGGCAGTGCGAGTTTTTGGTGGGATTTCACATCTTTTTGAAAGTTGCATAAGAAATAAAAAATTTTTTTTGGGGGTTCTTTACTAAAAATCCTGAAATATGTATTTTATTATTTATAACAAGGAGTCCCTATATCAATTTTTAGAACTCTAGCATCAAAGCGGAAGTCTCGTACAAACTTCCATCCCCTAGTTTAAGGGGTTGGGGGGTAAAAGTTTCAAGTTTTAGAATTTTTTTGTTGTTTGTGTACTATTACTAGCTTACATACCAAATTTCAGCTTTCTAGGACTTCAGGAAGAACCTTAAGAATATGATGATCATCAGTGAGTCAGTGACGAAATCGGGGTATTTTAGATATCAATAAAATCTAAAGTATAAGAGCTATGCAATTGAAACTTTATGGGTTTAATAAGTCAACCACTGACATCATATCCTGAAAATTTTGTTCATCTGGTATAATCCAAACCCAAGCTATGAAGGTTCAAAAATACGACGAAGTGCTTCGAGAAAAGGTAGGTAGTGCCCTTGCGCTTCGCTTGGCTCGTCTTGGCGGGGGCACTTCCGTGCCCCCAGATAAAATCTTCATGCATTGTAAACTTTATACATCGGCGGCTGGTTATCATATCCAAGTTTACGGAGATCCTTAGACACCATGGACAAGGACGCCGTCACAGTCCCATAAGATTCTGTCCTCAGCACTGGAAAGAAAAAAGCATGACTTGCTTTATAGAATCTGTTAAAAGCCATTTTATAATGGACAGCTAGGGTAATCCTCAGAACACTATGTGGTAACTGCGTAACACACTTATAAAAAACTTACAATAGTTATCCTTCCCACTTGCTAGCATTTTAGGGTCTGCCAACTCAGGGTATCTGCCGGTTATCCATGCCATCCAGTCGCCCAGTAAGGTGGCAGCTTGTGGCCGTACAAGGGGGGCTGAGGACAGACTTGAGCCAGTGGTAGGCGGCATTAGGAACAAGGAATAGCCTCTTAGAGCATCACCACAGACAGTGTTTTGAGCCCTCACTGTTATTATTATTTGTGGCCCTGTAAAATGAATTGACAGCCATTAGGATTGCGTGTCTAACGCAATTAGTGGAGGAATAGTAGCATTGATTTTACCGCAAAAATCATTTTGCTGAAAGTTATACTTACAACCAGAAACATTAGTACTGCTGAATACCATTTCTAAAGGTAAATTCAAGACTACTCGTTCAGGGTCAACCCCAGACCGTGCCATTTGACTCGTGCCTGATGTAAGACCCGAAACAGGCTCCCAATCAGGTCCCCAAACGGTTTCATAGTGTACATACAGTTGATTATCAAATACGCCACCAGGAAAGGTCACATATTCAATCTGACCCGTAAATGATACTAAAAATTTCGTAATCTCACTATCTTTCATTGAATTTGAACCACGATAAACCACACGGTAAACTTAAATACGATACTACGTACTCACTGTTTCCTATCAAAAAGTACTCCTGTGGTGGGTGGATATGTGGATATCACAATGAAAACAAAACAATCGTTGCTATAGTAACGCGTTAATATTGCCATTATACAAAAATGAAAGGGACCTATTCTCATAGCTGTTAAATGCGATCAATTCATAAACTTCATAAATAATAACCAATCAATCCTATATAAATAATAACCAATCAATCTCAAAGTGCACCAGTATTATTTATTTGCATATGTTTTGCAATGAAAATAGAGTTTCAACAACCATGTTTTTTTTCCCTGCACGCGGTGTTTTTTGTGCACCAAAGACAAAAGAAAACATGCTTCCGTTCTGCTGTTTTACCGACTTATTTTTGAAATTTTCCCACAAGATGGCGTTGTATGTGCTTTCAAAAACCTAATCGGCCACCATTGTGAAGGCGAATCTATAGAATACTTTGAGGGTTTTTACGTTTTCTGTGATAATTATCGGCGAAATATAAACTTTTATTCGGTAAGATACAGTGTCCAGTATTCCGGCAACCGAATTCAAACTACAATTTGTGCTAGAAGTGTTTAATTTCGAAACCTAAATGCGTTCAAAATGTCACGCGAAGTGAGCATCAAATTCGTGAACACCTTACCATGCACTAAATAATCTTAGTTTTCTTTGGAATAAGTGTTTGCTACCGGTGGAAGTGAGTTGTTTCGCGCCCAGAGTACATGTGGCACACTATGGATAGTTAAAAATTTAATGTGCGCTGATGAAAACGTTTCAGAAGTATCTGTACACGTCGTAAGGGAGCGCAGTTACGCGGGCGAGGGCTTCAAACTTGCCGGCATCATTATGGTGGACTGAGGGAGTGTTTGTTGACGGACTGGTGTTGAATACGTGTAGTAAACAGTGTCGCGAGAGTGCCGCGCACCATGTCGGGCGGCTCGCAGCACAACCCCAATGGGCGACAGTCGCAGCTGGGCTCGGGATGGAGCCCCCTGCAGGTGGTGCTTATTATTCACGTATTGTTGATCACTAACTAACCTATATGAATTTCGTAACATCCTGTCGGAAGTGTTTCATTTGCATGCTGTTTACACGAATCTTACATTTAATGTTAATGTAAGCAGGTATTACTTACGAAAACTAATTTATCGTATAGAATGTTAATATCCTTTGTGTGGTTAGTTTGCCCCTGAGTTGTATGAGTGTGTGCTAATCACATACCAATCAGCTGTTTTCATTGACACACTTGGTTAGATGACACATTTAATGGCATTCTTGGTATCAAAGTGATTACCAGTTTACCACAGATATCAATTTGTTGTTATTTACAGTACATATTTACTGAGTGAATAGTTTTAGTACGCAAAGTGGAGACTGATCACCAATTTAATTGAAATACTTGCTTCTGTGGCATGCATACTTTCCATGATTGTCTTTATTCTGGTTTCTGAATTCTGTCTCTGCCATCACTTACCCACTTGTATAGAACAGGATGGGATGGGTAGGATACCACATTTAATAAAAACAGGTAATGATGCCTCACCTGATCACATAAACTAACATAACATATTGTATGAATGGGGTACCTTATTAGACTAACTATGAAAAGAAAAACAATCAAATTGTTTAATTCTAGAAATTTATTTCAGTCCAGTTAGCAGTGTGTGCCGCTACCAAATACATAATCTATTTGCAATTAATGACAAGCAATTAAACTCAGTCATAAATTTGGGTCAGTGGGTCATCTTAGGGTTGTTAAAGTTGGTCACTAATTATGCTAAAAACCAATTACTATTTACTTCTTTGATTGGCCAATTTGTTTTTTAAAACATGGTAAAAAAAACTGAAGCGAAAAGTTACTTTCAAAATCTAGTTGTCTATTATATTTAAGTATAAGTACCTACTTAATTTATTATGACTATTTCGTAATTAGGCATGTATTCTTATCTATTTGTGGTTTTGTATTGAATCCTTAATATTACGTCTGCAATTCTCACACATCTACTGAACTAAATTGGGTTCTTTTTAGCAATGTTTATTATTAATATTCCACTATTTTGTAAACTTAAATTAGATTTAAAACTAGAAACTGCTAAGAATACAAGTATTATTGTGTACATAAAATTGGTTTTTGTAATTATAATATTATTAATGACTTTTGCATATCAATCTGTTTACTAGCACTGTCTTACTATTGTTATATTTAATCTTTTGCAGTCCACTACAGAACAAAAAAAAATGCTATTCCTGAAACTAGGGCGAGGAGTAGGTCCTTGCCCATGTTTCTAAAATAGCATATTTTCCTGTGTGTTTAACATACCAATACTCGTCTCAAAGCAAAGCCCTTTTCATAAACTTGTCAACACTTAATTTGTAAGAAAAGAAAGTGTTATTCAATGTCACACCAAGTTTACCTTAACTTTTACTTATAAGAAAAAAAACTTTGGAGTTTCCTATAAGGAAAGTTTGTATGGTACATTGTTTCTGGACTTTGTAAGTTACTGTTGTTCCTAATCTTTTTAAGTAAGAATAGCCCTTTCTTTTCTTTGTGAATTAGAATAAAACAACATGAGAGTAATTCTAATAGCAACTGATTTATGGTAAAGATTTTTTTTTGTTAATTTTTTTAAACTTTGTTCGTATGTCACACTTGGTTGGTAAGTCAATGTCAATACTAAAAGGCAATGTTAAAAAGGATAGAAGATCATCATTCTGCACCACAATTTCCTAAGTTTTCTTCCAGTTCATGCAACTTTTACTTAAAAATTAACATTGCCCGAAGCTCCATTCATTTATTTACCTTGTTTTACTTTTTATTTTTTGTTGTTAAATCTACAACCTCTATTCACTGTATAAAACAGCTGATGTGTAAAAACCGGCCAACTGTACATTTTCATGCATTTATTATCTGTATCGTAATTAATGTTCTAACCATTTGAATGATTTCAGACTTGCTTATCATTGTGGTTTTGGCAGGCAGCAATCAATCAAAGTTTATTTTCCACACATTTATTCTAATGGAACTGAAACTGTACTGGAATGTTCTAGAAACATCTGGCCTAATTCAGTTTAGAATTAGCTCATACAGGCCATTAATTTGTTTTTCTTCTCTATTGAACTCTGTTTACTGAATTTTAAGTCAAAACGTTTGTCACTAGTTTTGTTTTTGACGTGACAACGTCTTAAATTAGGTTGCGGCTGGGAGTCACTTATGAAAAAGTGTAACGCTCGGTAACGTTACGTTCTTATTTTCATTTAATTCCTTGTTCCTATTGTGCAATTTAATTATATTCATATCAATAAATATTCTACCGAGAAAAAGACGTTGTCACGTAAAATCTTCGCCCGTAAAACCGACTTTACAGGCAACCATTTTTTTATCTAACTTATGAGTCTCATTCCTTATTACTGAGTATAGAGGTCAAGGGCTTGTTTTTCCTAAGCTAGAATTGAGTAAAATTCTAAAAATAATATCATTGAATTTTGGCATTGACTTTTGTTACAGCACCATAATCTCACTATCAACTATTTTAACAAACACTTTATCAGACAGCAATAACTCATAACTCAATGTAGTAGAATAAAACATGGTTAAACCCATAGATTAATACGGTTAAACCCATAGATATAATATGGTTGAACCAGTAAAGTATTAAGTCCTTGTTAGCTAAAACCGACACGCAACATTACTTGCTGTCCACGAGGCAATAAGGCGCGACCCCTATGTGACCCCTGAAGACCGTCGCCGATGACCCGGAGTTAGGTTAAGTGGGTACCGAAATCCGGATACGAATTCGATAGCCTATACCGAGATAGATTTATACTGAGAAGCCAAATAGCTCGGTACCTACAACTAATTAAAGGTCTAATTTCCAAAATAACTTTTCGTAATTACGGTGAATACGGCAGGTATTTATACGCGACATCAATTACTACATTTGCAGCAGTGTTGGCTCAGTGGTAACGTCCTTGTAGGTCGTGGGTTCGAACCCAAGCAGGGACTTTTTTACTCTGTGCAAATTATTTTATCACCACTGGTCTCAAAACGGTGAAGGAAAATATCGTGAGGAAATCGGCATGTCCTAGAACCAAATATTCCAATACATGTGACATCCGCCAACCCGCACTGGGCCCGCGTGATGGATTACGGCCCACTCCCTCTCACAGAGAGGAGCCCAGTCCCAGCAGTGGGAACATTAAATGCTAATTATACATACATCATTTACTACAAAATTTCTATTCATGAATGAGAACAGTTTTTCATCCAATTAATTTTGTTCAAGAAAAAAGTAACTTTAGAACCAACACAGCAGGATTGTAGGTAGTCTTCAAGCCATCAGGATAGGTTTAAAGCCAGATGCAGGCAATTTAAGGTGTAGACAAACTGACATCACGACGACGCACCGTATCGCGACGACGATAAAGTCCTATCAGGGTCGTCGTACTCATAAACCTATTTGACGGTATCTATATCGTCATCAAATCACTAAAAATATTTCCCCAGTTTTCCTGCAAAACCCACTCGATCTAGAGCCATCACTTGACAGATTTACCGATCAGTTTTCAAGAATCCAGTATATCTAAGTAGGTACCATTATTTTAGCTGCATTTCTTGTTCGGCTGCATGTGTAATTTTATACACAATCTATGTTTTTACACTCTACGTACTCGTTAAAACACTCGGCCCTAACATGGCACATCGAGCCCAGCGGGGTATTAATTGCGTACCACACTATCAGTAGCAATAATATCTATCATTTTGACAGTTCGACAACATTCATTGCGTTATTTACGTTGTTGAGCAGACAATTTTTCGAACATTATGAAGCAATGGATTAGCAATATCCTTCAAAATGATTCAGATTGTGATTGATAGTGTGTCACGCAATTACGGTGGTGGTTCGCACGCTGGATTTTTTTTTTAACGCGCTATGGATTTTTATGTGACTGGATTTTCAACTCTCGGCGCTGAGCAGTGCGTTGAGAATCCAGTGCGCGATAAAAAAAATCGCCCGTGGGTTCCTAAGGGCTTTGTAAAAGGTCTGCGTAGTTGTGCTTGGTCACTCATATCTATGTGCCTAAGCTCTCTATAACACCCAGGTAAGCAAGTAGGTGATTTCGTGTAATAAACTATCCCACCAATCAGTTACAGGTGGCGAACCTACTGGCGCGCGCGCCTCAAGCTCACATGGCCTCGGACCGAGGTGTGACGTGGCACACGCCCACCCCACCACCACATCTCTACCACGTCCCCGCTCCTTCGCCCCCGGACCCTCTTCAGGTACACGCTTTGTTTTAAACACTGTTTTGGGTAGATTTGGGGCTGAAACGGACCTGGTGAAGCGACCCTACCCTTTACGCTGCTGCAGACCCTAAGGCTTGGTTCTCCAAAGGCTTCGGTGGCACATTACGGCTGTCATGAAAATGACGGCACCAGTCTTTAAATTTACGATGCCAAAAGCACTATTTTTAAGGCGACCGATAAGTGACTGCATCGCTGTCTTAGAAACCAATCTAATAGCACATTGAAGAGCTGGATGCAGTAGCATGCTTTTTATTTTGATTTCTCTGATAAACGTGCTGATACATTTTCGAACTTATTTAAAAAAGGATACGATTGATTGTTGATTGGAACCGGTAAAGGCTGAGCTTCATCAGGTCTGCTCAAGCTAAAGTGGCTGCTAACACGTTTGAGCAGGCACCGACGACATGTCTCTTTTCTTGATTTGTCAAATGTTCGAATCTTCTAGCTTTTCGTGCCGAAATGTGCCTGTCTAGTCGTGTTTTAGCACTTGAACGTAAGTATCCTCTGCGCTAGATATAGCCCATGTAATATTGCCATCACATTTGGATTTCTCTACTAACTTTAGCCTACGATCAGAAGACCAATTCTCATAATTTAAAACGATCAAAATCTAGTCGCAGTCTTTATTTTTTTAAATTTATTCAAACTAGGCTGATAATCAGCACTTTTCGAACGTCAAAATTACAAAAGACAGTCCCCCAAAACGCCCGCCCTTCACCACTTCCTAGCTTTCGCTGGGGAGAAGAAGTGGCGCAACAAACTCCCCAGTCTCATCTCGGCGACAAACAAAAATGTAGGGAAATTAGAGGTATTTTTGACAGATTGAGACTGAGATCAGACTGTGAACTCACAAAACAGCAAACTACCCAGTTAGCCAAATGAAAACTATTTAATAAAAATCTTGAATTCAACTGCGTCTAGAAGCATGAAATTTGCACAAGAGTTCCTGGTTATTTAAAATTGGCTAGCTAAACTCCTCAGACGCGATGGGTATCGATATCTAGACACGATCCTATATGAATCAGCGGGATTGTCCGAAAGGGTTACCGCTGGCCCGGAACATAAAGGGCTAAGGAAGGAACACGGGTGGGTTTTAGTCAGTAAGAGTCTGACACTCCCTTCCGCTCCACCCAGAGCGGGAGAGGTCATTTGATGATTTCGCATCCACAAAAAAAAATCCTATACGAAGGCTTGCCAACTTAAGGTTAACTTCAAATCACAGCTAAGTATGGATAATTTACTTATAGTCATCTACTGCTACCTGACCTTCGCTACGTCAGGAGCATTTGTAATTAATATTATTTTTATTATTTGATGTTTTGTGAAGGTCAATTTATGACAACTGGCTTAACGAATAAGATGGCATTAATCATATCCTTACTAATATTATAAATTCGAAAGTAACTCTGTCTGTCTGTATGTTACCTTTTCACGCCTAAACCACTGAACGGATTTCGATAAAATTTGGCAGAGAGATACATTGCATCCCGGGGAAGGACATAGGATAGTTTTTATCCCGATATTCCCAGGGCATCACACACTTATGCGGGTGAAACCGCGGGGCGCTGCTAGTTAGTGATAAATAGTAAATAGAATGCATGCTCTTTTCCTTCCGACTGCTCCAGTGCTCCACCAAAAAACCTAAACAAATGTCAGTCGTTAAAAAACATGAATTGCCTAAATCAAACAGGGAAATGGGCGATGACAGATAAAAAATATCGTCAGAACCTGTCAGGTCCTTTAATTAACGAGTTTTGAAGTCGTTTACTTACCGACTTGTAACAAAAGAAATATTTGCATCTTTCTTGGTGGAGTGGTAGTGGTACCTCCTACGTGATGGTATGTACCTACTCACCATAATTTTATAAATATTTAAGATGGTAGTTATGCGTCTTGAAATTTTAAATTAAATAAGCTGCGTAATATTAGCATAGACAATTCCATCGGTATAACATCTGTTTGTCAGAATTCCAATTAATTTATGAAAAGAGTCAAACCAGCGAGCGGTGCTATTATGTAAAAATCTCACCGTGAAAACTTAGGTGAAGTGAGCGTGGAGTGAGCTGTCAATAGTGTCAATTCCTAGCAAAAACAAGCTGACTTCACCTAAGTTTTCACGGTGAGATTTTTACAGAATCGACCGGCAGCACCAAGTGCAAGTAACGCAATGAATGTTGTTGAACTGTCAAAATGAAACCCATTGCTACTGATAGTACGTTACGGAATTACCCCCCCCCCCCCCCCGGCTATACTAACGTACAAAAAAGCTAACATCACGCCTATATTCCCCGAAGTGTTAAGAGACCGTGTGTGATAGGGGGTGGGCTTTTTGCCATCAACAAATCCGGCTGTTAATGAGAACAAAAAGCAAACAACGTTAAAAAAGAACTATAAAACTACGTGAACCCTCACTGTGATATAAACGCCAAATTAAATTGAGCTACGCCCGGTAGTGGTTGGCCGTAAGAAAGGCATACAGTGTTTGTTGGTGATGTCCTTCAAAAAGGTCAGATGCGATAACCGTAGTACTCAAAACCGGCGCACGTGTATGACTAGATATTATTTTATGATAGTAAACGGAGCAAAAAGAGTATGTAAGGATAGTAGCAGGATGTCGTTCTGCAGGTATTTTCTGTTTTCCCCCATGGGAATAAGGCTTGAGTTTATATACAGGGTGTTTGGTAAAAGGACCGACATAATTTTCTTAGGGATAGGAAGTGTCATACTATCCTAGTTTTCACCCATAACACCTGTCTTAAGTGTCACGGTAGGTAATTGAGATAATAATATTATGTTCCTTTTAAAGCACCCGAAATATCGTCACAACTTTTTCGTTTCTGGATGTAATAGAGCGTCATCATTTTTGGTGTAATCTTCAATGTAAATTTTTAGACAATCGGTTCTAAGAAAATACGTGGGTGCTAAGTCCTAAAATTATGTTGAGGAACGAAATAAAAAGTAATTTAAAAAAATTAAACCGACTTCAAAAAGAAATTAACTCAAAATTATGAAATAACTTTAATTTCGGAAGTCGGTGTCTTGGGATCTGCATTTTAGTTTTATGCCACCGACTTCCGAAATTAAAGTTATTTCATAATTTTGAGTTCATTTCTTTTTGAAGTCGGTTTAATTTTTTTAAATTACTTTTTATTTCGTAATTTTTAGTTTTTGCACTAGTATTTGACCAAGGTTTTGAGATGTTTTCCCTTTGACACTACACCCGTAGCTCTTATCAATAAGCCAGGCCGTCACACTTACACGTATTAGTCCATATCTTGAAAATTTCTGAATCGATTTTGATGAAACTTGCACTGTTCCCTAAGTTGAAGAAAATGTAAGCCAATAAAAAAAAATGGTCACGATCCGATTAATAGTTCCGGAGATATGCGTGGACAAACATACATACGTCTATGAAATTTTGTATATTTGTTTGGAAGCCCTAATAGATCATCTTAAGTGAATATAATGCAATTCCAATAATATTACATACGTACGTATCGAATTGATAACCTCCTTTTTTTTGAAGTCGGTAAAAAGTCAACATAAAAACTCATAATAAAAATGAAAATTAAGACTATTTTGTGCCAAATGACATCCCCAATAATAATAATCCCTAATATTATTGTTGTTTTATAATTGTTTCGTGTACTAACTTTAATTGCAGAATACTACAGGTTTTATATATTTCGTTCGTGATTAGTGCTACGCGATCGTAGGGAAATTTCAGTTGCAACTGTAGTTAAACTCGACGCGTAATCAATCTAATTTTGAAATTTAATTTAAAGTACAAAAAACCTTAAGTATTATTTCCGTTTCTTTTAAAATTTTTACCGACTTCAAAAAAAGGAGGTTATCAATTCGATAAGTATGTATGTAATATTATTGGAATTGCATTATATTCACACATGACAATCTATTAGGGCTTCCAAACAAATATACAAAATTTTGTAGACGTATGTATGTATGTATGTTTGTCCACGCATATCTCCGGAACGGATCGGAATCGGATCGTGACCATTCTTTTTTTATTGGCTTACATTTACTTCAACTTAGGGAACAGTGCAAGTTTCATCAAAATCGATTCAGTAATTTTCAAGATATGGACTAAGACGTGAAAGTGTGACGGCCTGGCTTATTGATACGAGCTACGGGTGTAGTGTCAAAGGGAAAATATCTCAAAACCTTGGTCAAATTCTAGTGCAACAACTAAAAATTACGAAATAAAAAGTAATTTAAAAAAATTAAACCGACTTCAAAAAGAAATTAACTCAAAATTATGAAATAATTTTAATTTCGGAAGTCGGTGGCAAAAAACTAAAACTATAAAATACAGATCCCAATCGACACCGACTTCCGAAATTAAAATTATTTCATAATTTTGAGTTAATTTCTTTTTGAAGTCGGTTTAATTTTTTTAAATTACTTTTTTGTTATATTTTTTTGTTACATTCGGTTATTTTTTTATACAAAATTATACGTTTTTAAGTGGCGATGAAGTGTTTCCTTTTTATATCGCTACAGTATGTATATGCTATTCTAATATGAAGAAATTTCATAATCAATCTGTTCTGTACGTTACCACGAATTAAGCGTTTTCCTTATTAGAAACTGATAAGTATTGTAAACAGATAATTATTAATTGTTATAAAGGGCACATAATTGACCGTTTTCCCCTGTAGGCGTTTTTTCTGCGATATCAGTAACCTTGTGCGATTTTATTTTGAAAGTCGTAATAAGCACATAAGCACAGTTTTATTTGTTTAACTATCGGAGTTTTGATGAAATGTATTACTTTGACGAATTTATGATATTTCGATCGTCAAAAAAAGTACTAATGTCATACTTGCCTCTTGTTAGTTGTAAGTCAAGGAAAGTAATGTGTTTATCAAATTGACTACTTACTAAATATAAGGGAAAACAAGTGCTAATGTCGTCAATGGACTCAGCCTATCGCAGTCCACTGCTGGACATAGGCCTCTCCCAGGCTGCGCCACAAAACCCTGTCCTCCGCCTTCCGCATCCAATCTGATCCAGCCACCTTCTTTAGGTCGTGTGTCGTTTACCCTCAAGTTCTCTTAAGTTTTACGTTATTTAAGGCAGAAACTCAAAACCGCCATGGTGAAGGTTACAGCTTCGCGGTTTTCAATTTTGATCCCTAAAGTTATTTTACTAGTAACTTAAGGTGCTAAGTTGAGTCGGGTAAAAAATGAGGTTTTTCTATTTCGTGTAACTGGTTAAGTATGTGGAAAAGGGTTTAATATTTTGGTATATGTTTTTTGACTCTTTGGTCTAGTATCATGTAAAAGGAATACACGATTCAATGATGTTTTCTCGATACAAAAAAAATTGCAAAGTTATTTCAATTTTTTTACTTTTTTCGACATCACGGCGTAACGCGTAAGAGTTATTCAATGGAATTAACTTTAAAACATAGAGAATTATCATATCAAAGTTTTTAAATTTAATTCTTTTATTTTGTTAAAAAAGGAGTAAATTCGTTTTGGCACAAACGTCGTTTTATTCCGAGCGCACGCACACTATTGCCGTCACTCTTCTTTTGCGTTTCAAAAGTTATTGCATCAACTCGTATAGTAGGTTTTCGAGGATTTTAGATTTTTGAGGTAGCCCCTTATTTGTGTAATGTACGCTACACATTCTTAGGAGTGGACCTTCAAATAAGACTAAATTGGCTGTCTGTCGTAGTCCGGTTTTGGTTTAAAAAAAACTACCTTTCGTCATACTTTGTCGATAAAAACTATCCTATGTCCTTCCCCAGGATGCAATCTATCTCTCTGCCAATTTTTTTCGAAATCCGTTCAGTGGTTTAGACGTGAAAAGGTAACATACAGACAGACAGAAAGAGTTACTTTCGAATTTATAATATTAGTATGGATTTAGACTTGACTCAGTTGGTGTGAAGCCTTGGGTCCCTGTATCCGCGCCTGGTAACATGTAGGTAACGTTAATTTTAGATAAGGTATGCAACCATTAGGCTAATTCCACATAGTTTCTACATTCTCGCCGCGATAAGAGAACAATTAGAATAACGATACTTGTTTCGCAATTTAAATATTTTACTGAAGAATCGAAGCAAGGGGAAGCGAACAAGTAGTTTTAGTAACTTTAATTTATTATTTTAGATGTCTATCCATGGATAGAATAAGAAATGAGTACATATGAGGAAGTCTGAAAGGGGCCTTTCAAGAATTACGTAAGCAGATTAATTGCAATTATTGCTTACGTAAACATTGGTACTGTATGCATTTTTCAATGTGTTCTGGTTTCTTTATTGATTCATGAGCAGCAGTTAAATGCGTTTCATTTTCAAGCATAGACAAGTAGGGTTGCCTTAATGAAGTGTTCAAACCAAAATCGACCCAATTTTGTAGAAAATCCGAAAAAGTAAAAAAAAAATACTGCTGGCGTAATCACCATCCAGACCCCCCCCATCCCCCATGTCATCAAAAGTAAGCAAAGCAAAGACCCCCCCGCCCCCCTGTAATGCTTACGTAATACTTGAATGGCTCCAAAGTAGCACTAGTGAGAGTGACTAAAAAGTTTTGTGGGAATCTGTTGTCAAGGAATATATGTGGATGTGGTACGGAGGAATGAGGAAAATGCCGTAAGGATAGTTTTTTTTAGTATGAATGTGGGTGGCTATAATTAACAGTAGGGGAAGACCAGAGAAACGTGGTGGCCAAGTGGTAATGGCCGCGACTTACGAGTTGTAGGTCGTAGGTTCGCACCCAGACAGGCGCTTTACTTTGTGTAAATTATTTCATCACCACTGCTCTCAAAACGGTGAAGGAAAACATCTTGAGGAAACCGGCATGTCCTAGAACCAAAAATTCGAAGACATGTGACATCTACCAACCCGCACTGGGCCCGCGTGCTGGATTACGGCCCACTCCCTCTCACAGAGAGGAGGCCTGTGTCCCAGCAGTGGGAACATTATAGGCTGTTTATGATGAGAAAAAGACGAGTAGCGACAACTCCAAAGTAATTGAGATAAGGGCAGGATACTGATGATGAAACCTTTCTACACACAATTACACACTACCTACACTTACACAGTAATACAATGAAACTTTACAATCGGTTTCTGAAAGGCTTACCAACACACAAAATTAGCTAACAGACTGTCCAATTCAGTTAACTGCTGTGACTGGCATAACAACCAATCAAACCATTTAACATGATTTTGACACCTTCAGAAACCATGTGAGTCACGAGCAAAAGTATGTACCTATATACACTTGGCTTTATTCAAAGGCGATTTTCTCCTTTATTTTTTAATGAAATTTTATATTAGTAGGAACATAGTATTTTCGAACTCATAGCTATTATGTACAGTGTCGTATTTCAACGTTGCAATCGTTATTTCGTGAAAAATCGCAATTTAAAGTTGCCAAGTGTTGACATATTGGTGCTCGTGACTGTACCTACTTGGAAGATAAGAAAATTAACTCTGCAACTAAAATCATGACTATAAATAAGGTTGGAGTCTCCCATGCACGCCATCGACCCTGTAAAGGCCGAAGCAGATTTGGGCGGGCCGCATCGCATTGCTAAAATCCTCCTACATCACTTTGGAACATTGAATATGAACCATCGCACTCTACGAACATTTTTTATTGGATTGCGGTCCGCCCGACGAGGCTCTAATGCATCACACCGTTTCCAAGTATCATGATGGGGCCCATCATGATACTTGGAAATGTACTAGTGTGGACTCTTTCACACGCTCGATGCAGCTTAAGAGCCAATAGCGTAGCTGTCAAATATAACGTTGTTTTAATTAATTTATCAATATTACTAAATGAAATTTAGTGCACTAAATTATTGATTATGATCAGCTTTAGGTATAAAACAAGCATAAAGTTTACAAACGCTTTTTTTACACCTAAAACGAAATATTTAGTGGTGTTTTAGTGCACAAAGCGACATTAAATTAAAAAGAAAAAACTTTGAGATACTTGACAGCCATTTGCAATGTTGGTAACTTTCTGATTGCATTCTCTTATGAAATACTCTGAGATTTAACGCTGACGTCAAATGTCACCAATAGTCTATTAAGAGAATTCACCCTAAAACTTGGTTTACTAAGACAGTGATGTCATAACATAACGATTGCAATATTGCAAAGAACTTAAAAACAGTACCATCTTATAACGATACCGTTATTTCCATGAGCTAGCTATCTTACGAACCCAAGCTCTACATCACACAATGCTTTACAATTTAACGCCCATGTTCATACTACTAACTTCCTTATATTAATCTGCCTTCCGGGGACTATCGTAGGGTCTGTTGCAATTGCAGGCGTTGAAGTCGGCCGGCGGCAACTCGGTGTTCCGTCACACGGCCACGCCGCCTGAGCTATACAGACACACTCCCACACCACCGGATAAACACCACATGAGGTAAGGTTCTATTAAGAATTTATTATCATAATTTAGAATTTAAAGAACGAAAATCACTCATTGACATAACTAATTGCGCGTTTTTCTACCTACATCGTTCTCACATGTATAATTTCCATTTGAATGATGTTATAACCAATATTTTGATTTAAAAGAGCGTCCATGGAGTTTCTTGCCCGTTCTTCTTTATATGAACCTTCTACGCTTTGAAATGGGCAACTAGCTTCTTCTTTCTGACTGACCGACCCCTTGACAATTCAAGTACCAGTAATTGGTTTAATTGAAATAAGAGTTTTGTGTTTTTAATCATTACATCATAGCATGTTCTGTTATTATGAATTTTATATTGGTCTATTTTGAAGCTTGTGGATAAATAAGTAACATTACTAAATAGTTGACTCTCTATTAGCCTTAGTCCACATCAAGGTTAAATAAAGGTTCTATAATATCTTCCACTTTCGTATAAGCATTAGAGCACACTGGCGGCTTACGGGTTGGGACATAAACATTATTAAGTGCGTTGACAAAAGTCTTGATTAGTAATATTTTGATTTAAAAGAATATCCTTGAAGTTTTCTTCCCCTTCTTTTCTATTGAGATTCACGTTTTGCTTCAACTTTCTGACCAACAGACCAAGACCTTGGCAGTTGAAAAGTGCCTGTAAATGGTTTAATTGAAATAACTG